>JAJOOR010008183.1:0-36690 GCA_036250505.1 Solanum acaule | reverse complement strand
TTATCAAGATGAGAGAATTAGCTAGGGTATACGTGTTCCCCACAAGCTCATAACGCAGTAATCCTAGTAATAGCAATCCTTTCCTAGTGTACTACATGCAAAGTGATAAGTTAGGTATCTCTAAATCCTTGGTCCGACATCTAGAGAATTTCAGCCTGCACCTTGGTCCGGCTACGTGTGTATAATTTACTAACCCTTACCTTTACCTCATAGTAGATATCACATCGATGTTTGGCTAAGTTATTACTTCGCACCAACCGACACTAGCCTATTAGATAGTATCACACTAAATCTATGTTGATAATTCTTTTCTTGCTGATTACCTCCTTAGTCCGGCAAGTAGCAACAAGGCGAATTCTAATGCATGCACTCGTTAAAAAGACTTCTAAACGAAAAAATTATCAATGCATGCAACAACACTATTCGAGAATTTCTTAGTTACTATTCATACTTTGTTAATCGTTCATGATTCCCACAACCCTAGTTGTGGAGTTTAGTTACCCATAATCATATGAACACAATTCATTGTTTTAGATGAAAGAATTATGAACTTACGTAGGAGGAATAATAAACCAAGAAATTCAACTTGAATTGCAACACCAAAGTCTTCAAAACGAACTTAGGAAATTAAGAATTGCTAAAGTTGCAAGTTAATCTCCCAAGTCAAGAACTAGAATAAAAGTAATAAAGTCTAACCCCTAAAAACGAGGTTTACATGCCCTATTTATAGGAAAACGAGTCCTTAATTAAAAGGGCAACAAAATAAGGAAAGTTTGTTTAGGCACGTGTCTTCATTCCACGAGACTGACTCACAAACCGTCAATGGATCTACGGTCCGTGCCCTTCCGTTAGCCAGGACTTAGAAAATATTTCAGCTTCCAAAAATCACCTTCTCTGAAGCAAACAATGGAACTGTAGTACGGACCGTAGATTGATCTACAGTCCATCAATCTCTCTCTGTAGCTCCACACTTAGAATCTTCAAACATCAGGTACTAGAACCCTCACAGTATCATTCTACGAATCAGCAGTACGGTCCGTAGATCAATCTACGGACCGTCAATGGCCACCGTGGTTCCACATTTGGTCAGATTTCCCTGATTTGCCTTCCATGCCTTGCGTGCTGATCTACGGTCACCATCTACGGAGCGTCAATGAACCTACGGTTCATAGATCACCTCCGTAGATGTCGTTTTCTGCATTTCTTTTAGTTGTCTCTTTACTTCCGCGCCTAAACATCTTTCCTGCAAAACATGATAAAAACACATAAAAACCAATACAAAAAGGCCTTAGACTCACACAACTCTTAAGCGAAATGTATTAAAAATACCGTAAACTCATGGTATATCAACACCCTCAACTTAAATTCGTTGTTTGTCCTTAAGCGACACACTAAGACTCTAAACGACACTTGTATAGAAGCAAGCAATTTAAGCACAAGCAATCATATGGCTCTATATCTCAACTCTCTTTTCTAGTGCAAAATCTGTTCTTTTAGACTCGACAAGCTAATTCATGCAGATCAAAATATGACAAAGATCGACCAACCAACACACAACATACACTGTTTTACTATCACCAAGGTACCAACTTTGCGACAATGTAACGAGTGCCCTTACTTCAAACGAAATCTCTTTTTCACACAATGAATATGAATTTGAGTCCAGGGATTCATTCAACACTCACACTTAGAAGTAACTTCAAGTACAGTTAGTACTCAATACCATAGGCTTACCCTTATTTTCACTGCTTAGACTCTCTAAACTAAGTTCTAGGATCACTATAGGACTTTCTTGGCTTGTAACGTAGGCTCAAGGTCAGGTGTGGTACATTTGGGTACTTCTTAGTGTCTTTCTTCCCTCCTTGACATTACACTAGGCTTTCAACCTCTTTTTGCCCTATTTTTGACATCCTACCGTTTCACCTTCTTTCCCTTGATTTTCTTCAACCATGGATGTAACTTTAGACTTTGTAGCTCTTTATTTTTCACTTTCATCTTTTTTCTTGCATTTTATTATTTTCTTTAGCTTCCAATAAGTCACATCCTTTCCTCTCTTTTTTCTTTTTTTTTTCTTTTTTTTTCTTTTTTTCAACATCAAACTCTTTTCATACCCATTTTTGTTTCGGTTTCCTCTTTCATAGCCACCCTCAACTATGGATTTTCCATTGATTGAGGTACACAATACCCGATATCGGATCAGGGCCAAGATTGAGGTTACCCTTTACATTAGCCACCCTCAACTTAGGCTTTTGGCCTAAGTCGAGGTGCACATGTCCAAGGAGGGACTGGGGCCAATAGAGTAGATTATGGGAAGGTGAGTTAGGGGTTTAGAAAGAAATGGTCTAATTTAGGCTCAAAGCATTTGGATCAAAGGGAGCATTTATTTCATTTGGTTGGATTCTTCTTTTAGGAATTTATGGACTTATCAGAACAAGGTATCATAACAAGGGCCTATGATCACTTCCTAGCCTCTAGAGTAAATTGTCATAGCAGGACTAACAGGGCAAGTTCTAGATTGGCACAAAACTGTTTGAACAATCAACTATTCTCACACACTCTTGGCACATAGTTTCATTATCAGATTATCAGATTACTCAGTTCAAGTTTTAGCTTAAGTCATGCCATCAAGTTCGTTCATTATCATGTCATACTCAGAGCCAACACATTCAACTTATCTTAGCCTACAAATGCTAGCACACATTACAAAATTCGGATGAGTACCATTTTTCATAAGCCATCATGCTTCATTCTTTTTCATGCTTCTACACATACGATCCTAGCACATGTCGGTTCAACACAAATTAAACAGTCTCTCGAGGGAAAAGAACATAAGCAAGAAAACCCCAAGAGAGGATTATTAGTTGGGTTACTCAGACTTCACCCTATCACGCACAATCCATTTACCCCACCCCAAACAAAAATAGATGTGATTGTCCCCAATGCATACAAAAATAGTAAAAGATAACGGATTGGGTGAAGCAAACCTGTGGCGCATAGGCCAAAGACTCATCAACAAGCCGGTCGGTCTGATTTCCCGAAGCCCGCTAAATCAACACTCGGGTCACCCTCAGTAGTGCCTGCATCAACAAGGACAGCACCATCAGTAGTGCTATATGTCACTCTAATTGGACCCTTAGTGGTGCTCACATCAATCCTTACGGGCATACAACTCAACGCTCCAGAAATCATCTCACGGGCCCTCTACTACCTCAGCTGCTCATCTATTATAGAGGCTTTCCTGCCTTCTTCTCCTGCATGCGCTGCCTTTTGCTAGCCTTTTCCTCCTCCATGAGCTCATTTTTGTGACTAGATCGGTGTCTCTTACCACGGGCACGTAAAGGCTCGGGCTGCTCCTCCACATCATCTCCACTGAATAGTGCACCCAGGACTATATCATCGCTTAATGCAGAGGATGCAGCATGTGGCTCAACAACTGGTGTGGCCAGGATGGCGTCAACATCGGCCCGGAGACTAGCTAGCTCGGTCCGGAAAGAGGACATATCAGTAGTGGGAGCTGGCCTCTCTAGAACTCTCAACTCGAAGACATCGAGCCGCTTATGAACTGTTTGGACCTTATGGTCCATTTTCACCTACATCCTTTTTGCTATTCTCACTTCGTACTCAGCAATCAACTTCTGCATCCAAGGCTTAATATGGTGCAGCAAGGTGGCCATCTGAGCCTCTAACTTCTAGAGTCAGACCAGTGGTATAACATTGGCTCCCAAAGATGGGGTGGCTCTACATGAGCTGGGGGCCTGACTAGCGGCCTGAGAAGAGGAGGCTGGGGTATCATCAGTATGGGCTGGAGGGGCAGGCTCATCACCCTGCATCTGCTCCACAACATCAACTAAATCAGTACCCAATGGAACATTGATCCGCGGCCCTCTGCGAGGTGCTGCCACATTCGCCTCATCCCGAATCAAGCCAACATCTAAGGTCCCCGTAGGGTGGATCAACCGATCACAGTGCCAGATCGGCACTCCAGAGTCCCTGCACAATTAGAAAATTAGACATGGAAAGGGATAAGTAGTGGAGGTCTTGAACGCCCTCTCGTGAATTTCTGCCAGCAGCATGCGGGCAAAGTCAATCTCCAATCTTGCTACTAATGTTGCAACCAAGACGACTCTGTCCCATGTGAGTTGGTTGTCAGCTTTTGTAGGCGACACCCTGTTACGCACCAACAACCAGAAGAACTTGGCCACAAAATTTAATGTGGCCTTTTGGATACCCAACCGTGGTGCGGTAACCCACTCTGCACGCTCACCATCTGCAGCGATGTATTTAGCCAACCAAAGTATAACAACCTCCCTCTGCTCTGCATTACGCGTGAAGGCTCCACTCCTCACAACATCCCATCTGTAATCAAATTCGACCGTGTTGAGAGCCCAAGTGTGATCAGGACCAGGGCCATAGAGGAATCAGCTGATGGTGGCATGTGGTATATCCACTAGAAAACCTCAGACCATAGTAGAGGTGATAGGGTCCTGGGCTGTGGGCTTAGACCTCTTGTCGATCGAGCCTCAGAGAGTGGTAGCATAGAAAGCATAAAACTCTCGCACAATTTCCTCGTGATAAGTCCCAGGGTCACGAGCCATCCAGTCACAATTGTGAAGCTGAAAAAGCCAGTGGATGTCGGTAATAGTGTGTAAGCTCCCCGTAAGGACTCTGCGCTCTTCAATAATATGTCGGGCCATATTCTCTTTCTCATTCAACATTCTGGCATCCTGGTAGATTTGCAATTGCCCCTCAACACACCATCTGTTTGGTTCCCCAACCACCGGATCAGGGTCATAGCTTCGTGGCACCTGGAATTCTCCCGATATGGTGTCCTTATCAGATGAGGCAGCTTTGTCATATGATCTTGAGTTTGTGGCGGATCCAGAAATGGAGCCGAAAGCATGGGCGACCTCAGAGCCGGAAGCAGAGGTGGACTTTGAGCCGGAAATAGAACCAACCTCAGAACTAGAAGTGGAACCAACCTCAGAACCGGAAGCAGAACCAGCCAGTGACCCGATCAGTATGTTCTCCTCATCAGACTGGGAGACAGTGACTACGTCGGTAACCACCTGCCGGGACACATTTCGGGTAGCCCGAGGTACAGTAGGGGATGTTTTCGTGGCCGGTGGAACATATGTTGGATCCTTTTCTGTGTCCATATCTTCATCGATTAACCTGAAGCTAGGGGCAACAGATTTTGACTTGCCCTGTTTTACATAGGTGACTAGCTTCTTGGGTGCCATAGTACCTGTGGAAGCATTATTAGTGCCAACACTAACTACAAACATACTCAAAAAAAATTTAGAATTAAAACCGAACAACAACAAAGACCCAAAAAAATTTCAGACAGTGACTACAATTGTTATCCACAGTGGGGACCTACGGTCCGTAGACTTATCTACGGTCCGTGGTACCCTTCCGTGGATCAGAGGACCAACAATATTGGTCACAGATGGAAACCACAGATGTATTGAACAGTCCGTAGATTGATCTACGGACCGTAGTCCACATCTGTGGTTTCACAGTTGGTGAAATTTTCAAGTGCATCCAACACGAACCTAATCCACGGTCCGTAGATTGATCTACGGTCCATAGACGGGGTATCATGGAAGTGATTTATGCCAGGATTCAGCCATTCTTTATTTTCAAGCCCACATCTTTGACTATTTTCAACAATATCCTAGTCTAACTATGCATTTCAACATTTAATCATGCTAGTTCCTCATTCTAATGGTTCCAATTACTTAATTTGATAATTATTTCATACAAGATTCGGAACCCTAAGTCGAAACTCACATATAGACTAGCATTTAGACAGGTTTAACACACTATCAAGGCAACACAATCACAATCTATATTCCCAAGGGTTTTAGTACTTAAATTTTAGCATGCAATTACATACACTTAACTACCCAAGGTCAAGACCCGACTCCCAACTTTCTATATTCAATCTATGAACCGAAATTCAAAGTGAGGGGAAAGTATATTACCTTACAAGCAATGAGGAGTAGGGTGATTGTGTGATGACACTAAGCTTTGCAAGACCACACTAACCACCTAGTTGTGCCGAACCCGAACACCGAAGTTTTGGAAAAAGCAATTGAGAGAGATTGGGGAATTTCTGGGATGAGTGGAGGTTGGAGAGGAAAGGAAAGATTTAATGGGGAGTTATGGAGTGATTTAAGGAATTTGGGAAGTTTAGAAATGGTTTGGTGGTAAATGGAGGGAAGTGGGAATGATTTAAAATTGGGGGATTTTAAATAGAATTGGTCTGGGTCGGGTCAGGAAGCATTTAGGGTTTTGGACCCATGAGACCCCGTCTACGGTCCGTGGGTCGATATACGGTCCGTAGAAGGGGACCGTAGATCAGACTTGCACTTAAAAATTTAGAAACCTTACTTGAGATCTACAGACATTATTGAAGGTCCATGGAAGGAACCCGGGCCGTCGATGGTGTCCGTAGACCACTGCATCAGACCTTTTTCTGCAGATTATGCTATTCGCCCCTGCACATGTAGCAACCATTAGCACGTTCTTTTTACATTTTCTGGATACTTTTTAGACACGGACCATATGCTATGTCTAGCCAACACTAAAACAAAAGTAAAAACAACTATCTAAATGAGTACAGAGAAGCAACTAAACAAAGAAAACTACTAAACGAAAAACAAAAACCTATTGTTGGCTAGATTTTACATCTTGGGTTGCCTCCCAAGCAGCGCTTGATTTAACGTCGCGGCACGACGCAGGCCTCTTGATTACTCAGACTTCATCAAGATGATAGGCCTCAACAACTTCTTGCACACTTTCTGCATTTCCCAGATAGATCTTGATCCTTTGCCTGTTAATAATGAACCTTGTTCCTTCACTGTTCTCAAGCTTAACCGCTCCAAATGCTCTCAGACAAGCATCATCAAAATTAAACTTATACTTCTTTTCGAGCAGTTTGCACAATGGATGTGCAATTTTAGAGAAATCTTTGATGAACCTCTTATAGAAACCTGCATGCCCAAGAAAACTTCGAACACCTTTTACAGAGATAGGTGGAGAAAGTTATTCTATTACCTCAACTTTCGCTTTATCTACCTCAACGCCCTTCTCAAAAATCCGATGACCTAGAACTATGCCTTCTTTCACCATAAAGTGGCACTTCTCCCAATTTAGCACCAGATTGCAATCTTTACACCTTTTAAGCACCTCAGCCAAATGATGCAGACATCGATCAAAAGAGTCACCTACCACATAGAAATCATACATGAATACTTCAATAGTGTCCTCCACTATATCAGAAAATATCGACATCATACAACGCTGGAAGGTCGCTGGAGCATTGCACAACCCAAAGGGCATCCGTTTGAAGGCGAAAGTCCCATAAGGGTAAGTGAAGGTGGTCTTCTCTTGGTCTTCCGGAGCTATAGATATCTGATTGTAGCCCGAATAACCATCAAGAAAACAATACCAACCCTTACCAGCATGTCTATCCAATATCTAATCCATGAATGGCATAAGGAAATGGTCTTTTTCTATCCAAGCATTTAGCTCCCGGTAGTCCATGCAGACTCTCCATCCAGTCACAGGCCGCATTGGAACAAGCTCGTTTCTCTCATTAGGAACCACAGTAATCCTACCTTTCTTAGGCACACATTGAACAGGACATACCCAACTACTATCTGCAATGGGATAGATAACTCCAACATCCAACCACTTGATGATCTCCTTTTTAACTACCTCTTGCATAGGCGGATTTAATCTTCTTTGGTGCTCAATACTACGTTTGTGATCTGGCATGAGGTGGATTTTTTGGGAACAAATACTAGGAGGAATCCCAATAATATCCGCAATAGTCCACCCAATAGCTCGTTTGAACCTATTTAACACAGTCACCAAGAACTCTACTTGTCTTGCATTTAAATCTGCCGCAATGATAATCAGCAAAGTATTATCTCTACCCAAGAATACATACCTCAAATGTGGTGGTAGAGCCTTGAGCTCCAATTTCGGTGCCTCCACAATAGATGGTCTCGCGGGTGGAGACTCACAATTCTTCATGTATAACTCATACTTCTTTGGTTTTGACTGATATTCGCACCTGTCGAGTGCAGCAACCAACTCATTGTACTCTTCAATTCCATCACTATCGAAATTCATCATAACTGCTGCTAGTGCCTCAACACCAAGTCTCTCTTCAATTTGCACTTCTGTTCCACTCTCAACTCTGTAAGTTATAGCAGATACCGTTTGGAGCTCATTACTCTGCTTCATAGACCTACAAATACTGAAAGTTGCTTCTTCATTGTTCAGTCTGAACTTCATGTGCCCCTTCTCCATATCAACCAATGCACGGCCTGTGGCAAAGCATGATGGGAACCTCAAAATCAACCTCACAGTCAAGAATCACAAAATCCACCGGAAAGATGAATGACTCCACTTTTACTAGCACATCATGGAGTACACTAATGGGCCTTTTCATGGATCGATCGTCCATAAGTAACCGCATCGTAGTAGGCTTCGGACCCCCTAGACCCAACTTCTTATATATAGACAATGGCATGAGGTTGATGCTAGCACCAAGATCACACAATGCCTTAGCAAAGTGTAACAACCCTATAGTATAGGGGATCGTGAAAGCACCAGGGTCTTCCTTCTTCTGCACAAGAGACCTTGTAGCAATAGCGCTACAATGCTGCAATCTATCATCATCTTCAAAACTCACAGACCTTTTCTTTGTCACCATATCTTTCATAAACTTCGCATACCCAGGCATTTGCTCTGAAGCTTCTATCAAAGGAACGTTGATGGAAAGCTGCTTCAACATAGTAATAAACCTACGGTATTTACCATCTTCAGTCTTCTTCACTAACCTCTATGGTAAAGGTGGTGGAGGTCTAGGTATGGAGACCACTTTTTGAGATATCTCCACTTCTTTCTCTGTCGCATTCTCAAACTCTTCTCTAACTTCTACCACATCATCTTCTTTTCTAATCTCACCATCCACCATAGATGCATAGGTGGATCTATGGTTTGCTTACCCCCTCAAGTAGTAACTACCATACAATGACCATCATTCTTTGGATTCTGGATGGTGTTGCTAGGAAGAGTGCCAGGTTGACGTGGGTTCACTGTAGTAGACAGCTGAGTCATCTACTACTCTAGATGCTTTATTGGCATTGCATGGGCATCAACCTTTTGACCAATACCAGACAAGTCATTTCTCATCTCCTTCACATTCTCATCAGTTGCATCAAACCTTCTCATCATCTTCTGCATCATATCTTCAATACCGCCATATTGCCTCCAACTTCCCTAGTACCAGATTCCCGATTTTGAGGGGGAACATAAGGTCCAACCTAATCATTTATGTTGTCATAGTTGTTCCGGTTGTAGTTGTTGTCGCGATTGAAGTTCCTATCCCGGACATATTGACCCTCTCAGTTGTAATTTCCATAATTCCGACCTTGATTTCCTTGACATTGGTGCCAATTTTCCGTGTTGGATCCTTGGACGTTTGGTTGAAAACCCCCCGTCTGATCATTCACCGCATAAGTATCCTCTTCATAGTAACACTCTTCAACTGGTGGTGGAGTTCTAGTCAAGTAGTTCACAGCATTTACCTTTTCCGCACCTCCGCTCACATGCTTCAATACCAACCCTAACTCAGTCCTCATCTGAGCCATCTCCTCAAGAATCTCATCCGCAAACTGGTTATTTGTAGCATGAATGGCAAATGTGTTTCTCCCAGTATCCGACCTCCTAGTGTTCTATGCTTTATTGTTGCGAGAGATCTTCTCCAGTTTTTTCTGCAATTTGTGCGTATGTGCACTCACCATATGAACCTCTAGCAATAGTATCAAACACTGCTTTATTATTGTCATCCTGACCTCGATAGAAATATTCCTTCAGCGACTCATCATCAATACTATGATTTGGAACACCTCTTACGAAGGCAGTGAATATGTCCCAAGAGCTACTCACAGACTCTCCAGGTAATGCCACAAAATTGTTAACCTTATCTTTGTGATTGAGCTTCTTGGACACTGGATAATATCTTGCTAAGAACACATTCTTCAGTTGGTCCCATGTATAGATTGAGTTATAAGGGAGCTCAGTGAACCATACAGCAGCATCGCCTGTCAGTGATAGAGGGAACACTCGCAATCCGATGACATCCATATCTAAGTCTGGTTGACCTACATAGCTTTTGTAAACCACCCTTAGCTTGGGTATGTGAGCATGTGGGTCCTCCGATGGCGATCCCGAGAACAAGCCCCTCGCTGTAAGCATTTGCATCAAGCTACTGGTCACTCAATTGTGTGCCCCGGAGGCAAAGGGGGTAGGACAAGAGGTCCATCAGAGTCAGCAGTATTGACGTTGCCCCTATAGTGTTCATGCAGTCGTGGGCCTGGTGGACCATGCACCCTCAATACATCTCCCAATTGATTGTCAGCTGGAACCTGATTGTCCCCACTAACTACCCTCAGAGGTGGCAACTCAACTTCATCACCTAGATTGCCTCCGATAGGATTAACTTGAATTCCTGGATTGTTCATTCTTTCAAAGTTAGGTTCAACTCTGGATCGTAAGGAGTAAGTGGTTCACCCTGGCTCCGTTTACTTGGCATACACTAGAATCAGAAACTGAGAGAGACAAAAACAAAAATAAAAAGTAAAATTAGGAAATATTTGACTAAAGTTCAATAATGTAGTTAAAATAAATCTAAAAGCCGAATTCCCCGGCAGCGGCGCCAAAATTTAATACGCTAGAATTACACCTCCCTAAAGAAGCATAAGAGATCATTACCAAGTAAAGAACCCAACTTGTAGGTTGGAGTCGATCCCATGAGAAAAATGGTTTAGACCACTTTAACCAACAATCATGTCCATTTAGTCAAATTACTTCCAGAAACAAGTAATTAAAAAGGGAGGGATTTGTGAAATAAATTGTAAGAAGTCAGTAAGTAATAAGTAAACAAAAGTCAATTTCAATTGTTATCAAGATGAGAGAATTAACTAGGTTATACGTGTTCCCCACAAGCTCATAACGCAGTAATCCTAGTAATAGCAATCCTTTCTTAGTGTACTACATGCAAAGTGATAAGTTAGGTATCTCTAAATCCTTGGTCCGGCATCTAGAGAATTTCAGCCCGCACCTTGGTCCGCCTACATGTGTATAATTTACTAACCCTTACCTTTACCTCATATTAGACATCGCATCGATGTTTGTCTTAGTTATTACTTTGCACCAACTGACACTAGCCTATTAGACAATCTCACATTAAATCTATGTTGATAATTCTTTTCTTGTTGATTACCTCCTTGGTCCGGCAAGTAGCAACAAGGCGAGTTCTAACGCGTGCACTAGTTAAAAAGCCTTCTAAACGAAAGAATTATCAATGCATGCAACAACACTATTCGAGAATTTCTTAGTTACTATTCATACTTTGTTAATCGTTCATGGTTCCCACAACCCTACTTGTGGAATTTAGTTACCCATAATCATATGAACACAATTCATTATTTTAGATGAAAGAATTATGAACTTACGTAAGAGGAATAATAAACCCAGAAATTCAACTTGAATTGCAGCACTAAAGTCTTCAAAACGAACTTAGGAAATTAAGAATTGCTAAAGTTGCAAGTTAATCTCCCAAGTCAAGAACTAGAATAAAAGTAATAAAGTCTAACCCCTAAAAATGAGGTTTACATGCCCTATTTATAGAAAACTAGTCCTAAATTAAAAGGGCAACAAAATAAGGAAAGTTTATTCAGGCACGCGTCTTCATTCCACGAGACTGACTCACGGACCATCAATGGATCTACGGTCCGTGAGTCCCTTCCATCAGCCACAACTTAGAAAATATTTCAGCTTCCAAAAATCAACTTCTCTGAAGCAAACGACAGAACTGTAGTACCGATCGTAGATCGATCTACGGTCCGTCAATCCCTCTCCATAGCTCCACACTTAGAATCTTCAAACATCAGGTACTGGAACCCTCGCAGTATCATTCTACGGATCAACAGTACGGTTCGTAGATCAATCTACGGACCGTCAATGGCCACCGTGGTTCCACACTTGGTCAGATTTCCCTGATTTGCCTTGCCTGCTGATCTACGGTCATCATCTACGGAGCCGCAATGGACCTACGGTCCATAGATCACCTCCATAGATGTCATTTTCTGCATTTCTTTCAGTTGTGTCTTTACTTTCACGCCTAAACATCTTTCCTGCAAAACATGATAAAAACCAATACAAAAAGTCCCTAGACACACACAACTCTTAAGTGAAATGTATTAAAAATACTGTAAACTCACGGTATATCACCCATCGACGGTCCGTTGGTCAATCCACGGACCGTGGCTAGCGTCTGTAGATCCGAGGTAAGTTTTCTAAATTTTCTAAGTGTCAGAGTGACCTACGGTCCATAGGTCGACCCACCGACCATCGATGGGGTCTCGTGGGTCCAAAACTAGGATTTGTCTGACCCGACTCAGACGCCCTTTTAATAAAACCTCTCATTTTCAAAACCATTCCCCACTTTCAAAACTCCCTCCCAACCATTTTCCAACCCTCCAAATACCCAAAATGGCCCATCAATCCCACATTCAATTACCCAAATCCCATAAATTCCCTTTTCTCTCCCAAATCATCCCCACTTCTACTCTTCTTCCCCCAAAAGATTCCACAGTCTAGGTTCGGTGTCGGAAGGCTAGCAAATAGTGATGAATTTAATTACAACACACACTCCTCATCGGTGATTACTTGCAAGGTAACCAGATTTCTCCCAAACTTTGAATCACTTCATTGTTTCAATTGAAATCACATCGATGAACTTGACCTTGGGGTTGTTAGTTTCATGATTGAATGTTGAGTTATAAGTTAGAAAAACCCTTGGTATGATTGTATGTGAGTGTGTAGTTAATTAAAACCAACTAACTCAAATAAAAGGTCTAATTGGAAGTTTTAACTTAGGGTTCGTATGTTTCGATATGTTAAAAATTTGATTTATGTGTAATCAGAACAATAAGAATGACAAACTACCATATATTGTGTTGAAATGCATGATTAGATCTAGGTTAAATGTAGAATTGTTAATGGTATGGGCTGAAATTGAGTCAAGTTCAGAAACCCAGCACAGAACTAACCCACGACCCCCCGTCCACATACCGTAGGTCACTCTACGAATCGTAGGTCGAGTCTGTGGTTCAGTTGCACACAAACTTTTCACTAAGTGTCGAACAACGGTGTGGACTATGGTCCATCATTCCATCAACGAACCATTTTGCACATCCGTGGTTCCCATATCTAGGACATAATTTTCAACCATCTAACCCACGAAGGGGACTCATGGACCGTTGTTCCATCGATGGACTGTAGGTGCCCACTGTGGGTCGATAGTTCAACTACTATCCAGATTTTTTTTAGTTTTTTGTTTTGGTTCATTTCTTGTCCTAAAATTCTTCCATGTGTTTTATTGGCTTGTTTTGGTACTAACTAAGCTCCCACAGGTATCATGGCTCCTAAGAAAGCTCCCACATATGCCGCGAAGGGCAAGTCCAAGTCGGTAGCACCTTCTATGCGGTTGATCGATGAGGATACAAATGGGCAGTATGTTCCACCTCCCACCAGGACCTCTCCCACTGCTCCCTGCTCTACACGAAACAGAGCTTGGCAGGTGAACTCCGACGTGGTCACTGCCCCCCAGTGGTCACAGGCTGACTCAGGGTCCCTAACTGGCTCCAGCTCCAGCACCCCATCTTCGTCCGAGTCTGATAGCACAGGGGATACATGACTACCCCCCCCCCATTCTAAATCACCAACAGTTTTTTTGGAGCCAAACCGATGGTGCATAGAGGTCCAATACAAGATCTACACCGATGCTCGCATGCTGAATAAGCATGATACGATGGTCCAGGAAGCCTCCACACTGCTCCAGTCATCCACGAGCTTTTCCAGAGGTACAGATGTGAATAGCTCAGCCTCCACTTGAGGCCACACTAGTACGGGGTTGCACAGTTGACATCTCTGAGACCACCCTCAGAGGTTCATTTATGTCTCAGCCAACACTTTGTCAATTAATACGGCTGAGTACGACTATAGGATGGGTATCGTTCAGAGTGGGGCATTTCAGAGGAATACCGTTCAGAGGGAGTCATTTTAGAGGTGGCTAGCATGACATCTTGCTACGAATGGAGAGCGAGCTGAGTGGGTCCAGACTCCTAGCTTGGGTATCAAGAAGGCGATACTGAGCTTCACTACAAAATTATTTTGGTTGCTAGTGCGGAATCGTGTGTCCCCTACTCAGGCGGACAATGTGGTCACATGGGACCAAGCAGTAATGGTTGCATCTATGGTAGCGGGGTTTGAGATAGACTTTTCCCGCATATTGATTGCAAAGATCCATGAGAGGGCCTTCAAGGCCACCACCACCACCCTGCCCTTCCCATGCCTCATCTTCCAGCTCTGCAAGGATGCCTCTGTCCCCATTTGGCACTGTGACTGGTTGCTTAATGAAACCAAGACTCTGGATATCGTGCTCATTCGGGATGATGCCAAGGTAGTTGCACCTCACAAGGAGCCACAAGTTGAGGTCCCACTATTAGGAGATGCTCTTGTTGTGGATATGGAGCAGATGCAGGTTGATGATACTGCCCCTCCAGCCCCTACAGCGGATGCCCAAGCTCTTCAGTCTTCAGCCACTAGTCAGGCCCCTAGCTCCTCTCGAGCCACTCCCCCTTTAGGGACCACTGTCGTTCATCTATCTCGAGTTCTAAAACTGGAGACACTGATGGCCACACTATTTCAGTATATTAGGCCGTGGATGCACCGTTCTATTGAGTAGTCTGAGGCAAGGATGGAACAGCTGATAGACTAGAAGAATCAGGTCATTCATGACCGCCTGGATACATTAGAGTTGCGAGTCTTAGAGAGGCCGGCCCCGACTAATGATTTGGCTACCTTCCATACGGAGTTCGCCAGCCTTTGTGTTGATGTTAATACCCTCTTAGCACCTCCCGAGTTAACACCAGAGGCTGCCCCTATAGTGGAGGACACTATTGTGGTGATGTCAGCCCTATTTGGTGATTCTATACCACCACCGCACTCTTCCCGTGCTACTGGAAAGCGCCCCCGCTCTGGTCGTACTTCTGATGATTCTGAGGCTCAGAGATTGAGGAAAAAATAGCGCCAGCAGTTAGAAAAGGCTATGAGGGTGTCATTATTAGAGGAAGAGATGAGACAGCAGTGGGCAAGGGAGATAGGTGTTGGCCCATCCACCAGTGTGAGCACTACTGAGGATGCTGAGATAGTTGATGGGAGTGCTACTAATGGCGTTCCTAGTGTTGATCCAGCAGGCTCCGGGAAACCAGACTCACCCGCTTCTTGAGATATCTTCGGTGCATATGCGGCACAGGTTTGCTTCACTCTCTGTTTCATCTTTGTTTTTGTGCATTGGGGACAATTGCACTTTATTTTGTTGGGGTGGGGTAAATGGATTGTGAGTGATAGGGTGAAGTCTGAGTAACCCAACTCATAATCCTCTCTTGGTGTTTTCTTGCCTGTGTTCTTTTCCCCCAAGAAACTGTTTTAATTTATGTTGAACCGGCATGTTTAGGAATGTATGAAGTGTGCTATATCATTAGGCTTGATAAGTTTATTGTGTTGGATATCAATATGACATGATAAGGAACCGATTTGACCTCATGACTTAAGCTAAAGCATGAACTGGGTAAACGAATAATCTGATAATGAAATAATGTACCAAGTGTGTGTGAGGAAAGCTTGAATGTTCATATAGTGTCTGCCAATCTAGAACTTGCCCCATTGGTCCTGCTGAGATAATCTAGGCTAGAAGTTAGGAAATGATCATAGGCCCTTGTTCAAACAAGTCCACTCAAGCCTAAAATGATCCAACCAAATGAAATCAGTGTTCCCTTTGATCCAAATGTTTGAGCCTAATATAGACCACTTCTTTCAATTCACCTAACTCACCTTCCCTAAAATAATTGTTTTGGCCCCGGTCCCTCCTTGGACATGTGCACCTTGACTTAGACCAAAAGCCTAAGTTAAGGGTGGCTAATTCAAAAGTTACCTTGATCTTGGCCCTGGTCCGACAACGCATATTGTGCACATCAACTCATGCTAAACACATAAGTTGAAGGTGGCTATGAAATAGGAAACCGAAACAAAAAGGGTATGAAAAGAGTTTTATGTTGAAGAGAGAAATAGAAAAGAAAAGGATGTGACTATGTGCAAAAGAAGCAAAAAGATGAAAAAACCAAAAGTGCTGAAAAAAATAAAGAAAAATAAAGTGAAAGAAAAAGAAGAAAGTGAAAAATAAGAGCAACAAAATCAAAAGTCACATTTGTGCTGAAGAAAATCAAGGGAAAGAAAATACAATGAAAAGACATCAAAAATAGGTTGAGAAAAGAGGTAAGAGGCCAATGTAATGTCAAGGAGGGCAGAAAGTCACTAAAAAGTACCCAAATGTACCATACCTGACCCTGAGCCTACGTTACAAGCTAATAAAGTCCTATAGTGATCCTAGCAACTAGTTTGGAGAGTCTAAGCAGTGAAAATAAGGGCAAGCCTATGGTATTGAGCACTAACTATACTTAAAGTCCTATAGTGATCCTAGCAACTAGTTTGGAGAGTTTAATCGGTGAAAATAAGGGCAAGCCTATGGTATTAGGGAATTCTGACCAAGTGTGGAACTACCAAGTTACTGACAGACCGTAGGTCGACCCACGAGCCGTCCTACACATCCGTCGAATGGATTCATAGAGTTGAAGTTCTAGTACCTGATGAAAATCCTAAGTGTGGAGCCACGGAAGAGGGCTGACGGACCGTAGGTCGACCTACGGTCTGTCCTGCACGTCCGTCGTTGATGATCTGACAGTGAAGGTTCATGTACCTGCTGAAAATTTGCTAAGTGTTGAACCACGGGGTGACCTATGGACCATAGGTCGACCCACGGTCCGTAGGTCGTGTTGTCGACATAAACTGCGTCCAAACTGTTTGTTTCCTTACTTTGTTTCCTTTTTGTTTAGGAAATGTTTTTCTATAAATAGGGTATTTAAACCTCATTTTTGGGGGTTAGACATTATTGTTTACTTTTAGTTCTTGGTATTTTGTTGAATTACCTTGCAACTTTGGCAATTTGATTTCCGAATTTCATTTTACAAGATTTTGACTTTGAAATTCAATTGGAAATTTCGGGTTTCTTCTACTCTAATCGTAAGTTCATGAATTCTCTTTATTAAAACATGAATTGTGTTATTTCAAGCATGAGTAGCTAAATCTACAACTAAGGTTGTGGGAACCATGAACAATTAACAACGTATGAATAATAATTAAGTAATTCTTGAATAGTGTTTATGCATGTATTGGTAACTCTTTCACTTACAATTCTTTTTAACGAGTGCACGCATTAGAACTCGCCTCGTTGCTACTTGTCGGACCAAGGAGGTAGTTAATGAGAAAAGAATTAACAACAGACATTTAGTGGATGCTATCTAATAGTCTAATGTTAATTGGTGCGAGGGTGAAAACTAAGCCATACATTGATGTTGTGCATAGTGAAATTCCCTACTTGGAAGACCAATCACTTAGGGATACCTATCTTACAAACTTTGCATGTAAAACACTAGGAAAGGATTACTATTATTACGATTACCGCGTCAAAAGCTTGTAGGGAACACATACACCTTAGTTTCTCTCTCATATTGATAATCAAAAGTTTTAATCTTGCTCACCTGTTACTTGATCAAAAATTGGTTATTTGCTTACACAAACCCCCCTCCCTTTAATTACTTGTCTCGGAAATAGTTTGACTAAACGGATATTATAGTGAGTTAAATTTAAGTCTGAACCATATTCATCGTGGAATCGACCCCAACCTACAAGTTGGGTTCTTTATTTAACGACGACCGTTTATACTTCTTTAGGGAGGTGTAATTTGAGCATATCAGTGGGTTAGATTTTGAAGTTCGGGGTGAAAAATTGGCAGGCGAGCTGGGTTGAGCTCGCCGAGTGGTTTGGCGGTTCACCTAAGTCCCTCTTGATCACCTTTTATTTCTCTCTTTTAATGGTTTAAGTTCTGTAACTTTCGGTGAGATGCCTGCGCTCGCCTAGTTCACTCGGTGACTCGCCAAAAGTATTTTTTGATCGCCCTTCTGCGCCCCTAATTCTTGATATTTGTTCTGTAACTTTCAGCGAGCTACTTCTAGTTTGCCAAAAGGTGTTGGTGATCCGCTGAATGGCCCTGGACATCGCTGACTTGTCCTGCATTTTTTCACATTTCTTTCTGGAAGCTTCGGCGAGCCCGACTTGGCTAGCCAAAGGTGTTCGGTGAGTCTTCCTACAACTGTTTCCCTGAAATATTTCTTAACTACATCTAACATTTTCCACATTGTTTTGCAGGTATGGCTAGACCCAAAGTCGGTGGTAGAAATCAACCGCCCAGGAAGCGAGCACGAGGAATAATTATAAATGAGGAAATTGTTGCTTCTCGGTCCCTAAAAACTAAACTTCCTCCAAGAGGAGGAAAGGGCAAGGGCAAGGGCCCTGTGCAACTGACACATGTGGAGGAGAGCTCTAATAGTGAGGGTATCTACTCTACATACCTCACTCCCTCCGACAGTGAGGGTCAGTCTAAGGATAGTTCTCCGGCTTCCATATCTGAGCCGCAAGATGACCATCTCCTGTAGGCGTGGAGAGCGGAGTTACTCTCCAAGTCGATGAATGATCCGTCTAGGATCCCAATGCCTCCTACGCTTCCTCCTCCAGCCCGAGCTCAGACAGTGGTCCAGGCACCACCAATTCAGGGTCCTCCTTCCTGGTCACTCAATAGACTAAAGGTCGAGGGTTCGAGGACCATCTTAGAAGAGAAGCGGTTGTCCACTGACGATGTGGTCGACAAATATCCTGAGGTATGGAACACCTTGAAGTTCCACAAATTTGAGGTGTTTACAAAACCCCGAGGCCCTTATATTCCTTCTTGGGTTCGAGAGTTTTATGCAACATACGGAGAGCTTGTCCCTAAAGGGAAGAAGAAGGCTAGCATGTTCAAGTCGGTGGATGAGGTGATGGTTTAAGTTCGAAAGGTGAAGTGTAGCAGCTTAGACATAAATGCATTACTTAGGTGTTCTCAGTATTTCATGCATGATTACCCCAACTTGGTCAAGAAGAAGACCCTAGAGAATCTTAAGAGTTGGCTGACACATCTCCTCTCTGATGCTACTCCGAGGTGGATTGAAGTAGGTGCACTGATCAAGAAGAAGGACCTGAATGTTGCTGCCAGATACTGGTTCGGGTTCATTAGTAGAACCATCATGCCCTCACAGAATGAGTCCATCCTCCGCCATTCGAAGGCGGCATGTCTAGGGGTCGATTATGGATCGTCAGAGATTGAACTTGGGGCTGCTGATTGTGCAAGAGATGTCCATGAGGGCCAAGCCGAGCTAGACCTCGCTTCTATTCCTCATGCTGATTATCGAGTTGTGTCGTCGGGCTCGTGTTCCCATGGTTGAGAAGACAGATGTGGAGGTTACCCCCACCTCTTCTACTAACATCGAATGCATTGAGGCCGAATTCTTGAGAGATGAGGCCGATAGGAGGAGGTTTGCTCCGGTCGATAAATCTCCGTATATGGGAGATTGTTGGCGCCTTGGCCCTGATTAGGGCTGAGATGAAGGAGAATAAAGCATTAGTTGAGGGCCACAAGTTGGCATTGGATGCCTTTATGGTGAGGGTTGAGACTTATGAGCAGACCCAGGGTGCTATGGATAGTGTCACGAATTAGGTCGAGGAAGGATGTGGACCAGTTGAATTCCATGGATTTGTGAATGTTGTTTGGGACGGTGGAAATTACCAAGATGCCTAGAACTGATATTGCAGTTTGGAGGTTCCTCTGGCTACTACGACCGGAGATGTTTCTCCGGCTGATGAGGTAGAGGTTGAGTCTGAGGCAAAGATAGATGAGGAACCGCTGGGTGTTAGAGATGAGGTTGTATATGATGATTTGGTAGATCTTGAGAAAGCCATAGTGGAGACGACTATGCATACATCGCTCAGAGTATGTTTATGGTGGGCTCCAGTGGAGCCAAGGATGTTGTTGAGTCAAGAATTGATGCCCCGACAGATGGAGTTTCAGACATGCAGACTTCACCCTAGGCATGGCCTGGCAGGATGATTCTCTTTACTCCATTCATGTTACTGTTTAGACTATTTTTCTATTTCTTTGCATTTGAGGACAACTGTTATTTTTGTTTGGGGGGTGAGGTATTTCCATACCTACCTCTACTGGGTTGTTTTTGTGGATATTGTTGTGTTGTTGGTTTTGGTTTTGTGAATGTTGGATCTTATCTTGTGTTTATATATATCTTGGTTTTTTATCGATATTGGTCCATTGTTTTTAATGTGCAAATGGTTTTGAACCAATTTTAAAAATTTTGCCACCTCTTTTGTGTTTGATTGTGGAGGTTCTCTTGCATTTTCGAGTGTCGGTTGTGGTCAATACCAATTACTTGAATAGTGCTATCAATTGAACGATATGAATGTGCGGCTACAATGAGGCAAATTGAGTTACACAGGTCATATGTGAACTCCTAGCATCTTGTTGTGACTAGCCGGTTGTCGAGTCAATCTCTTGTGATGATCATTGCACACTAGCTAGAAAGTGTAAAGTCTTGTTTAATAATTGTGTCGAATGTCGTGTGTGGTGAGGTTGTTTTGAATATTGTGCTTGATGACACCTAGAATTTGCCCCGTTAGTCCAATTGATTGATTAAAGCAAGCGATTGAAATGATCTTAGGCAAAAGTTTTGAAAAGTAAACCAAATTGATAGCATACCTCTTTGTGGCAACCTTGTGAGAAGTGTGAACCTTGCTTGGCACCTTTTAAGCCTATCCTTTTCTTTGGAAGAAACTTGAGCAACTTTGACCTCTCTGTCCCATCACCTATAACCTTCATGAAGTATTGGTTTGTTGAATAGATAACTTAGGCCAAAAGCCTAAGTTGGAGTGTGATTAAAAAGAAGGAAAGTCAAGAAGTGTGAAAAATCCCCCTTTGAAGCATTGTTTAAAAAAATGGAACCCCTCCATGTAAAAAAAGAGAAAGAAAAGAAATGGTGAAAAGGAGAATAGTTTGTGAAATAAAATGTGTGAAAGAAGCAAAAGAAATGGGGTATCCAATGAGTCATGCTTATTTGAATAATGGGGTGGATTGTGAACATGTTTGAAAGTGAAAGAGAAGGAGAAAAAGTGATTCCAGGCCATATTTCATGAAGGTAGAAGCCACTAAGACAAAATGATCATACCTTTACACTCAGCCCCGTTACAAGCCCTGGAAAGACCTTTGTGATCTTGAGTGAGCTGAAACAAATGTTGATTGGAAAATAAGGGCAAGCCAATTGGTAGAGTTATGCATGTGTTCATTTTCGTGAGTGTGAGAGTTGTATTTGATTCCGAAATCTTAAATTGTTGAGGAATTTTGTGTGAGCATGGAATCATACTTGTTGTGAGCGCATTTGAATGTTTTTGTTGAGCTTGAACTTGCATTTGAGGCAAGCATTGTGAGTTTGAGTCTATTTGAAAATGGTTAGTCACAATTTGAAACTTAGAGAGCACAATTGAACATTGTATGTGTAGTTTGAACCTCTTGTGTGCATTTGTGTTGAGTCTTGAGTAGAATTGTTTGTAGACATCCTTGTTGAACTAATTTATCTTGAGTTTTACTTGAGAACAAGCAAAAGTTTAAGTTTGGGGTGTTGATGAGTCTGAGATTTCGACTCATTTAGGACTTGTTTTCATAGTTTAAGTTTCCTCAATGCCTAATTTATGCTCTAAACTGATGTCAAAGTGTTGATTTGCAACAATGAAGGCTAAGGAGCAAGGAAAGGACATTACTGGGCAAATAGGAGCGAAAAAGCTAAAGAAGTTGAAGGAAGGTAATCCTGGTGATCGCCAAGCCCACTCGGCGAGCCGCCAAGTAGCTCTTTATCTCGCCTAAAGTTCTAGTATGCCATCCCTGGGGGAGAACCTGTTTGGCGATGGAAATGGACACTCGGCGGACCGCCAAACGGATCGGTGACATCGACCCTGATCGCCTAAAGTCACAGAACACTGAGGATAAAGATCCAAGGCAAACCGGCGATGGAATGGAGAAAAGGGCACATTGCAGACTTGGTCGGCAATGCTCGACTTACTTCACCTAATGGTCCTGAAGGCCAAAATTTGGGAAACTATAAATTGAAATTTGAAAAGTAGAAAAGATATTCAAGCACTGTAGAATCTAAGTCGAGTCCCATCCAGTATTTCTAAGTTGTCCATTGTAGAACTTAGAGCTTTTGAGACTTGGTTTTGAGGAATTTCAATTGGGATTTTTGAATCAAGTTGATTTGAAGCATTTTAGAGACTTTGTAACCATTACCCAGTTCATGGCTAACATAATTGGTAATTGTTCTTCCTTTTTATGATGTGTGACTAGAAACCCAATTCTTGGGGTGTGATCATGCGATTATTAGCTTAATTAGCTTATGGTTATTGTTGTTTACTGATTCAAATGCTTAATTGAAATGGGTTTAATCGATAGTTGTGTATTAATCTATGGATTGTAGTTGCAAATGCAATTCTAACTTAGTGTTCTCGAATTGCTTGAGAAAGAGGTTTTAGAGCCAAGGTTTTCGATTGATGATTGTAGTTATTGGGTTGATGTGGGTTCCGCTCGAGAGAGTGAATTCTAAACTCAATTCTACCTATCTAGCTCGAGAGAGTAGATAAATTAAGTTGTTTATAGTGTTAAGTTTGTTGAGGTTCGAGAGAACTCGCTTATCGTAATAGTTGTTCGAGTGAAAGCTATTGCATCTATAGTCTAGCCTACCTACTGAAATTTAGCAATTTTTAGTAAATTCCAATTACCCATATAGAGAAATTAGCCTATAATCGATCACATCCCCGAGAATTCCTCTCTACTTGATGATACCCTATTTTGGTAATTGTTCTATTTGCAAATTGACAAACCAATCCCCCCATCTGACATTCGTTGTCAATCCCCATCGATTTATCTAAATGTTTTTGATAAATTCTATTCATATAATCGATTAAACCACATTTATAACTTTGTAACTGAATTCTAACTTGTACCGCTCCTTGTGGGTTCGACCCCAACTCATTTGTTGGGTTTTATACTAGATTACGATCGTCTACACCTAGTAATTGATGAGGTATAGTTGAGCGTTTATCAGTAGCAATTGTTATCATCATAAGGGGTGAGAAATTAGAATGTATTGTTAATATTATATTCAGAAATGGATTAGGAATATGCACACAGAACATGATGTCGTTACACAACTACTTTCTTATGTACTTACAACTAAAATCGGAATCCCAATACTATGATTGCATATCATTGTAATTCCTTCTCTTTTAAGTGGGTGATATAAAAGTTAAATTTTTGCTTTTGTCATAAAAATTGTATTTAAAATGATATATAAACTTCTAAGTCTATGCAAGATAAGTAGGAATTGAACTTTGGAGAGTCAAGTTTTCTTGCTAAATAAGGTAAACAAGATAAGTAGGAATTGAACTTTGGAGAGTCAAGTTTTCTTGCTAAATAAGGTATATATTTACCTTGAAAAAATGGACCACCTGACACCATTGAAAATTAAGGAGAAATAAGACCAAGTCAATATACATGCTAAAAAGATTTTAGTTAAGCTACGATGGAGATATTTAGATTAAAAAGGAGATTTCAAACTTATATAAGATTTTAAAATTCTAAGTAACACATTTCAACTTTCTGTCACGACCCAAAAATGGACGTGATAGAACTTGTCTTATTTCACCAAGACAATTTTGCCTAAAACTCAAATAATAACGATAGATACAGAAGTAAAACAACAATAAAGGTCCAACGCCATATTATAATGCAGAAAATCATAATCAACTTAAACAAACCCCCAAAACCTGGTTGTCACGTATCTAAGTCTCTAATGTATAACAATAGAAATGAAGAAACTCAATGGCATTGTTTCTAGAGAACAAAGAGATAAATAAGGAAGAAGAGGGCATGTTGATATGACAAGTAACAACCTCTCAAGTCTCCACGGTAAAGCCTCGGATGAAGTATAGAGGAAAGATAATCACGAAGCCTAGGTTCGTAACCTAAATAAGTGTAGAAGGAAGAAGTGAGTACCAAACAACACAGTACTCAGCAACCAAACCTCTAAACACGAAGCAAAGTAATATAGAATACGGGTACTCCTAACACTCTAACTGAACCTTCACAACTACAACCTGCCCAATATCAGCCTAACCTAACAATTCATAATTCACATAGCACATACCTCAATTACCACTCTTACACATTTATAGATCATCAACATTAGCATCAACTTCATCAATCACAAGTTCCAGGAAAAGCACTCACAGGTTTATATATAGTAATGATGTGCAAGGCAATCAAATGAAATACCAAGTAAGATGATGTATGTATGTTCTAACAATACATACCCGTTGTTTCTCTGTTCAGGACCCATGGGGGACTTCTCAGTCCATGTATTTGTCACAGCGTGCGATACGTCCCTCGAATTAGTACATCCTTTTCGGTTCCTTATTCTTCCTCAGATCACATAAAACTTACCATAATCAGTGCCTCAAAACCAATGTAAATATGTATGTACAAATGCTCAAGGAAATAAGTATATCCCAGTGGCACCAATCAATCATAGATAATCACAACATTTCATTAATATGAGATCATATATGCATTCCAATCATCCACAATACATCACACATCAATATACAATCAAGTTGCCTTTTTATTTCACTGTTTTCATTAGTGAATCATTAAATATGAACAAGTTAAACCCATCATCATATTTCATTACTCCCCAACACATACAATAAAGAAATATGAGATTATATATACTTAATAAAGATTAAGAAGTTCACTTGCCTCAATCAATCAAACAATCACTTCAGAACTTGATCTTTCTCTTTTCGTTGAGTCTCAAAATTAATGCAGTAAATTCAACTAAGTAATCACAATAAGAAATTGAATCTCACAGCACACATGTAGAGAGTTATTGAAAATAAAGTCAAATCAACCCAAAAGACCCAATTCCAAAAGGAGGTTTAAATCAAGAAATTAATACAAAATTGTGTTACCCAACGAATTTGAAAACCACCGGAGAAAACCATTTAGAAAATAAAGTTGAATCAAGCCCTAAATCATTAATTTATCAAAGACCTTAAATCTTTTCAAAAACCTTCAAAGTTGGGATAAAAACTCAAGTTTATTCATCAAAATCATGAATTAATTATGGGTAAAGGAGTTACGGAGTTAAAACTCCTTGCTCAATTGATATATCTTGAAAAACCCTTTGGAAATCACCAAAACTGAGCTCTCAATATTCAAAAGTTGTGAAATGGCTTTGGAACCCTGATTTTGAGAAAAAAATCTGCTAGGTGAAATTTACTCTACGTAATCGCAATGACCAAAGATTTGTGATCGCAATGACTTAAAATGGTCAACTAATTTAAATTGACCATCGTGATCGCAATTGGCTTCACGTGATCGCGATGATATATGATCAAGCATATGTGATCACTGTAGGGTTCACGCGATCGTGATGCACCCAGAAAAGACTCCACACGATAGCAAGAGATAATCACGTGATCACGATGCACAAATTACATTGCACTAGATTATAGAAATCAACAATTCACAAAGGGCACAAAAATTCCTGAATGGACCCTCGGAATTTGTTCAAAACCTGAGTACACAAATCAGATACACTACCCAACTAGACTCGATATTTCAGACATAATTGAACCATCAAAATATGAATTTGAGTTCTATTTGACCCGAAATCCATGAAAGTCGCAATAAACTAATATGATGCTCAAAAAAACCAAATTTCCCTCAGAACCTCCAAAAATTCAACCATGACCTCACCTAGACCTAAAATCATCCCCCAAATCCAATAGAACCGTCAGAAATCTGATTCGAGCATCCAAACTTTGAGTGTTAATCAAACTCAACCCTTAGTATAAATCCCCAAACTTCTAACTCAAGGGCACAAATCCCCAAAACAACCCTGAACTTGAAACTGACAACTCTCGGCCAAATTCCACATTCTGAAAGTGATTGAACTGGCAGAATTTCATTTCTAGACTTAAAACTCTGAATACTACTAAATACCACCTTTAACCATTTTAAATGTTCCAACTCTCAAAACTTCCAAAATTCATAACTTATCAATCAAATTTCAAAACCAAATTCACAAACTGATCAAAAATAACCCATGGCAACTATCAAAAGGGGTAAAATGATAATTTTTATGAAAATTTAAAAAATGACCATCTGGGTCATTATATTATTTACCACTAAAAACTATATTCATCTTTGAACATATAATATAATAAAGTACCAGAAGCTTCGAAAACCTGAGGATATATAGCACGCATGTCAGATTATATCTCCCATTCACCTCTCCAACTGAACGATGCTTCTAGTGCACCTTCGCTGAAGAAATCTCCTTGGTTCTAAGATTTTGAACATGCCTATCAAATAAAGCAATAGGCTCCTCCTAAAATGGCAAGTCTGACCCAACACCACTGAATCGACTAAAAGCACATGGGACTTATTCGACACATACTTCTGGAGCATGGAGACATGGAAAATAGGGCACAACTGACAAGCTAGGCCACATCTCCAATCCTTCCTAAAATCTCAAAAGGACCAATGAATCTAGGGCTACGTTTTCCCTTCTTCCTGAACCTCATCACACCCTTCATGGGTGACACTCGAAGCCAAACATGGTCGTCCTCCATAAACTCTATGGCTTGAACCCTCCTATCTACATAACTCTTCTACCGACTCTTGGCCGTCAACTACCTGCCCTAAATCATACAGACCTACTTTATGGCATCTCTAAGAAAGTCTATATCCAACGAGTCTATCTCAATTGTATCAAACCAATCGATCGTAGATCTACACTGCCTACTATACAACACCTCAAATGGGGCCATATAAATATTGGAGTGATAAATCTTATTATAAAAAAACTCTGCTAAAGACAAGTGTTGATCCCAACGAGAACCAAAAACAATCACACACGCTCTACATGCCCTCCAATACCTGAATCATCTACTCGGACTATCCTTCTGATGGTAAAAGCATGTACTCAGGTCAAAACAGGTACCCAACCCATACTTTAAAGCCCTCCAAAACTGAGAAGTGAATAGCACACCTTGGTCAGAGACAATAGAAACGGGTACACCATGAAGCTGAACTATCTGACTAATATAGAGTCGGGCTAACTTCTCCTTCGTGTACCTCACCTAAATTAGAATGAAATGGGAGGACTTGGTCAACCTATCAACAACCACCCAAATAGAATCATAACCACCTACTATGGTAGGCAAACCCACAACAAAATCGATGGTGATACGTTCCCACTTCAAAGTAGGAATAGGCATTTTGTGAGACACAGATCCGAGCATCATCAGTCGATGATGCTCACACTTGACTTGTTGGCAAATCAAACACCTAGACACTTACTAAAAATTGTCCCTCTTTATACCACACCACCAGTAATGCTGACTCGGATACTGATATAGCTTGGCCGCTCCTAGATGAACAGAGTATCTAGAACAATGAGTCTCCTCCAAGATCAGTCTGACCAACTCGCCTACCTAGGGCACACAAATCCTACCTTCGATCGTAAACACTCCATCAAAATCAAGCACAGCCTCCTTTGTTTCACCCCTCAACACCCTGCCTTAAATAAGCCATAACTTTTCATCATCAAATGGTCTCTCACGGATCTGAACAACCAAAGAAAATTTAGCCTCAACAAATGAAATCACACTACCACTCTCCTCAAAAATCTACAATGGGACAAGATTGTTTACTAATCTTTGAACATATCTATCCAACGGTCTCTCTTCAACACTAAGCGCGACAAGACTCCCAATGCTAGGAGTCTTCCTACTCAAAGTATCGGTCACCACATTGTACTTCCCCAAATGATATAAGATAATTATGTCATAGTCCTTCAGCAACACGAATCATCTATGTTATCTCAAGTTCACATGCCTATGATCAAAGATATATTGAAGACTCCAATGATCGGTGAAGATCTCACAATTCACCCCATACAAAAGGTAACACCATAACTTAAGCACAAAGACCACGGCCTCTAAATCCAAATCATGTGTAAGGTAGTTCTTCTCTAGGGTTTTCAACTGCCTAGAAGCATAAGAAATTACCTTCCCTTTCTACATCATAATACTACCCAAACCGACCACTGAAGCATCACAATAGAGAGTAGAGTCCAAACCCTCCTCGGGTAAATTCAGCATAGGAGCCGAAGTCAACAAAGTATTGAGCATTTGAAAATTCTCCTCACATTCATCAGACAACTAAGGACCCACACTTTGTCAAGCAAGTCTAGTCAATGGGGTTGCACTAGTGGAGATACTCTGAATAAATTATCTGTAGTAGTCGGCCAACCGCAGAAAACTCTAAATCTTGGGTTGGGAGAAGTAGGTCGCGTCCAGCCTTTGACTGCCTTAATCTTGGTCGGATCCACTCTAATACCCTCATTATATTGGACACCACATTTCCTAAGAATGCCACAGAATTAAGCTAGGACTCACACTTTTAGAACTTAGCATACAATTTCTCTTCCCTCAACTGCTGAAGTACAATGCTCAAGTGTCAAACATGGTCCTCCTCAGTCTTGGAGTACACCATTAATGAAGGCAATAACAAACGAATCCAAGTAAGGATGGAACACCCCATTCATCCATGAACATTGCAGGGGTGTTAGTCAATGCAAAGGACATCACTAGAAAGTCATAATGACCATATCGAGTCTGAAAAGTTGTCTTAGGTACACCTAATGCTCTAATCTTCAACGGATGGTAACTTGACCTCAAATTTCTCTTACAGAACAACATTTCTCCCTGAAGCTGATGAAATAAGTCATCAATACATGGAGAGGATACTTGTTCTTCATCATTGCCTTGTTCAACTGTCAGTAGTCAATACACATTCTCATATTCCCGTCTTTCTTCTTCACAAACAATATTGGGGCACCCCAAGGTGAACACTAGGACAAATAAGCTCCTTACTCAACAAGTCCTGTAACTTATCCTTCAATTCCTACAACTTAGTTGGGGCCATATGACAGGAATGAATAAAAATGGGCTTAGTGCCCCGCTCCAAGTCACTAGCAAAATCGATATCCCTATTAAGAGGAACGCCTGCAAGATCAAAAGGGAACACATCTTGAAACTCCTTCCCCACAAGAATGATTTCTATGGGAGGTGACTCAACACTATTGTCCTGGATGAAGGCTAGGAAGGAAACACCTGTTATCTACCAATCATTGAGCAAGAATGAAAGAATTAACCCTACTAGGTAAGAACCACTAGAACCCTTCAACTCATGCCTCGGAACACTAGGCAAGGGTAAGGTCACAATCTTAGCATTACAGTTAAGAATAGTGTAATAACGAGATAGTCAATCCATACCCAAGATGACATCGAACTCTACCATACCCAGAATAATCAAATCTACTCAAGTGTCATACCCCGCCAAAGGAACAAGACAGGATCAATAGACTTGATCCACCACTAAGGGCTCACTCACACGTCTAGAAACATGAGTAGGCATAAACATGTTATCACACATCATATCAAACCCAACTGCAAACTATGAAAAAGATACATATGAGAAAGTAGGCCCTGGATCAAACAATACAGATACATATTGATCGCAAACTAGGACGATACCTATAATAATTGCATCAGAAGCCTCAGCCTCGGGTCTCCCTGGAATGCATAACACTGACCTCATCTACCACCTCCAGTATGGGTGGTACCTCTACCCCCACTTTGTTTTTTTGTAGCACCACTAATAAAAGTCCTACCACCTCTGCCAGACTAAACTCTACCCTGGCCTCTGGCTTGTGGTCTTAATGACTTTGTATGGACCGAAGGATTGGGTCCGTCTCGACCCCTCTACAAAGGACACTGCCAAATCATGTGATCGGGATCTACATAATTTAAAAAAACTCTTACTCTAGCACTTTTTTGATGATCTTGAAGGACCACTATAATTGTCTGACCCCACAGATCACTATTGTGAATCATGTGAATGTTGACTTGCGCTATGAGAACCACAAGTTGACTGACCACCTCAGATTTCAGCATAGAAGCATGGACTGGTCCCCAATGCGGAAAGGAGCCACTCCCTCTATATAATCCCCATCCTCTAAATGAGTCACCAGCAAACTGATAGGATGAATGGGCCCTCTTTGAGTCCGTATGGATTGGCTTAAAAAAGTAGTTTTTAAGTCTAAAAATAAAAAATCAAACTTAAATGACTTTTAAGTTGAAAAAAAAGTAGGGGAGACCCACTATTGATTTTTAACTTTTTTTAAGTCATTTTTAACTTATTTTTAACCTTTACAAACATTTCCAAAAACTAAAAATGACTTAAAGTAGGTTTGGTCAACTTTTAAGCCAATCTAAATAGGCTCTTAGGGTCACTAAACCCCTCTCTCTCTCCATCAACTCTGCCTTCTTGGCGGTGCTTGATAAGTCCATGATTTGTACTCATTTTGGGCTTTATTTTAATAGATTTAGTGTCCTCAAATGCATATTTTGTGCCAATAACTAATGTAAATACTTGAATTTTAGGTATTTGGATTGAGGAACAAAGCATGGACACTAATGGGCAAAAAGGAACAAGGCAGCTGAAAAAATGAAGAAAAGAAGGCATGAGGATCGCCTAAACCATTGGGCGAGTCGCCGAATGGCCATGAGTTCACCTAATGTTCCAAAGTGCCAAGCCTTGAAGGAGAAAATCAAGTCGGTGATGGAAAGGACCAGTCGACGTGTCACCAAACGATTCTGTGATGCAGTGTCATATCGCCCAAAGTTACAGAACTTGAAGATGTTGAAGACAAAGCAAAACGGCGACGACCATGACCTAAGGGCGGATCGCTGAGTGGATCGGCGATCCCGACTTATTGCACCGACTAGTCCTTCGTAGTACATTATTGGGCAACTACAAATACATTTTAAATTCTTAGTTTAGTATCTAATATTCAATAGTTTTTAGTTTTATTGAGTTTTTGAAGTTTAGAGCTAAGAACTGAATAGAGAGACAATTTCTCCTTAGCTTTGAAGATTTCCATTTCTAAGAAATTGGAAGTGGGTGTTGAAGATTCTTCATCTTAGACCTCTGTAAAGACAATATTAATCTTACCCAGTTGATGGAAACAAAATTTGGTAACGATTTCTACCTTTTTACTATGTCTAACTAAAACCCCAATTCTTGGGGTGTGAATATGTGATTATGGGTTGATTTAACTGCTGGTATTGTTAATTGATAGTTTATTTGTTGTTTAAAGGTGATTTCGTTCAGTAATTGTAGTTGAACTTAATGGATTGTATTTGCAAATACAATCTTAATTTCGTATTTTTGGCTTGCTCGAGAGAGATTTTAAAACCAAAATTACTGAATTGATGGTCTGTGGGTATTGGGTTGTCATGGGTTCAGCTCGAGAGAGTGAACCCTAAACCCTTTTCCACACATTTAGCTCGAGGGAGTGAATGGACTAAAGCGAAGGTTGTGCTTAATTGTTGCTTATTGGTGTTCGAGAGAAACTAATTTGATTCAGGGTAAATTGTTCGAGAGAAAGTTTATCCCCACTAAAGTCTAGCTTATTCATTGATTTTCAGCGGTTTACTATTAATTGCAGTTACCCGGTTGTTTACCTTAGCCCATAATCCAATCACATCCCAAGAACCCATCTCTATATTCGTATTTTTTGTGTTATTTGTTGTATTAGTTGATAATCGACTACAAACCCCTTGATATTTGACACTTGTGTCACCCCAAACATGAATTATGTTTTTCTTCGTAAATGTTTTTAGCTATGATTGACTTGAGCAAATTCTTCCTTTTCTATTGATTCTCGATTACAAACCACTCCCTTAGGACTCAACCCCAACTCACTAGTTTGGTTATATTACTAACTAACAATTGTTGACGCTTAGTAGTGGATGAAGTGTCTTTGAAACGTTATTAATCAAAATGGCTCCGCTGCCAGGGAGTGGTGTTAGTTGAGAATTTTTAGTTGAAGAATTTTTGTTCTTGTTAGTCATAGTGACCTTACTTAATTTTTAGTTTTGGTTTGTGTGTTTGCATTGAAACAGGAAGAATGAGTGTAAATGGTAACTATGAACAAATGGATCACTTTCCGTTAGAAGTGATGAGGTTCAGGGATAACATCCTAACCTCCAAGAAATTAGAAGGTGAACAAATCCATGAGTCGTGGCTGAGGTTTAAAGCACTACTAATGCAATGCCCAACTCATGGGATCCCCGATTTAGTTCTACTGGGATGCTTCTATAGGAGTCTTAGTCCCGGGAACAAAGGATTGATTGATCAACTTATCCAGGTTGGTCTTGTGGTACAACTCTATGTGGTAGTAGCCTAACTCCTTGATCACATGACTGAGGCAAACTAAGAAGTAAAAAGGGATTTCCACTTAGCCACTTTGTTAACTCAGCTAGATGAGTTAACCAAAAAGATCATGGAGTTTGAAGTCCAGAGCAAAAAGAAGGATCGATATATTCCTCCTCATGAGAGGAGGAAGCCTAAGAACAATGAGGACGGACAGGTCGCAGCAATGCTCACACTTCTTCTCCACAGAGTCAATGAACAAGATAGAGTACTGGAAGAGTTACGTGAGTATGTTGCAATGATAAATCAAATGATTGACTCCCACTCCACGTCCATTATGTTGCTTAAGACCCTAATGGGTCATGTGTTTTCTCGTCTCTACCCCATAAATCAAGATTGAGTGGGGACTTGCGTCGTGTCACGATGTTAACTAAGGCGCTTCTTGGGAGGCAACCCAAGGTTTTATCGCTTTAGTTTTATTTTGGAAATAATGGTGAGTTGATTGTGCATGTCGAAGTGTGGAAAGTGTTTGAAAAGAGCAGGTTGGCAAGCTGAAGTGTCACGACCCAGGGGAACCCCCTGGACGTAACACGGCGTACTTGACTCTAAAGGGGTCTAATACAAGCCCTTAGCATCATAACATAGGTAATGGAAATGAAAATACGAAACAATATAAAACTTTTACAATAGAAGTCATTTTTCATAAAGCAAGCAGAAGTCTTTCTATACTCTTTGTCTAAAACCATCTAACATAACTCATGAATAAAACCCTTGGGACGCAGCCCATACAGAGTCTAAAAACATAAAGAAATGACATGAAGAAAATAATGGTTTGTCCTCGAATATATGAGGACTCACCAAGTCTTCAACTCTTATAGATCCCTTGAAACCTAGCCTTCAAAGCAACTCAATCTCCTCAACCCTACATTTGATTAGAATGTAGGCAATATGCATTAGTAAAAAATGTACTAAGTATGAAAGCTAGCACAACATCATAAGAGCATCTGAAAATGGTTAGTCAACATAAGGCATAAGCATAAGATATAATAGCATAGTCATAACATCATCATCATAGTCATAGCATGGTCTCCAACATAAGCTTCATATAAACAAAAGTCAACATAAGACATAGTCATACTCATATAATCATTATAGACTCTTAGTCCTCTTGACCATAATAGCACAATTCTCTAGTAACCTCAAAAGCATACATGTGCAAAGCAAGAATAGCATCCCATATACCACCCAAGCCAAGTATCCCTTTTTTGTCATCTTAATCATAGTCTACATACATGGTCAACTCTTTAAGCTTTTCTATGCCATAAGGGCACCATACTTCTAAGTAACCTAAATCACACTTGTGCAATTCATGAAAGGCATCCCATACTACCCTTCACACTAACCATAACCTTGAGGTCATCTTAGTCATATCCACCCTCCTTTGGCCTCATTTTAAACTTAACTTTCACAACTAAGGGAATCTCTCACATGTAGTCAACTATAGCAAGAAAGGAAACTATGGCACAATCCTATCTCAACTCCTTTCTTTAGTAACCCTAAGTCATACTTGTGCAATGCAATCATAGCACCCCATAATACTAATCATGCTAAGTACCACTTTTAGGTCCTCGATCTTACTATTACTTCATGGTTTGGAACCTAGTTCCTCTCTTTAACTTTAGAACACTATGAGGTACTCTTTTAAGCACAACTTAGTTCATTATTAGGTTGAACCCAATGAGATACTTCCTCTAGTATGTCTAAGTTCACTATCAGCATGGGTACCATGAGATACTTATTTAAGCATGTCTAACCCCATATATACTTTGAACACTATGAGATACTCTCTTAAGTATGTCTAAGTTCCTTCTTCACATGGACCCTATGAGATACTACCTTAAGTGTCTAAGTCCACTTACACTCTTGAACACTATGAGTTACTTCCTTAAGTAAGTCTTAGTTCATTTATGCTTTGAACACTATGAGATGGTTCTGAAGCATGTCTTAGTTCACTTATTAAGATGGACACTATGAGATACTACCTTTAGTATGTCTAAGTCCATTAATGATTTTGAACACTATGAGATGCTTCTTTAAGCATGTCTTAGTTCATTGGATATGGAGATTGCTACTAGAAACCTTAACTCAACTATGTGAAGGCTTCCATCTCATGAGACCTAACTTTGGGAAAACCCTCACTCTATTACGTAAGAGTTCCCCCTTAACTTGGATAGTCCTCACATCAACTAGGTGTGGTTATCCTTTCTACTTGGAGCCCAGACCCTCTCTTGTGTGAAACTCCTTCTCATGTTCAATATCCACTTGGGGCCAAGCATACACCCAAGATTTACTTGTCAAGCCTTGCTTAACATTCATGTCTCGTGGAAGAGTGTCCTTGACAACCAATCCATGTTCAAGTGATTTTATCACTTCATACTTTCAAGCATTCATAAGGTAGGTTAGGTGAGTATAGACCTTTCACCGCAATCCAATCTATTAGACTTCTTTTCTCTTTTAGACTTTACTCTCAAAGCCTTAGCATTAATAGTTAATCACCTTAGCCTCACCCTAAAGCCCTAGCTATAATCATCACAACCTTACTCTCAAGGTTTCTTCCTTAATCTCTTCTTTATACCTAGATTTCAAGGCAATTTGATCACATCTTGCATTACTAGGTGATTCTAGTCATAATTGATTCATAAAGGTTCAATTCTAACTTTAAAAGTCAAGATCCTTCCTATTCAATCAAGTCTAGTTCAATTCATGATTATATGATCCTAACTTTGATCAATTACTAAACATAACATTGAATTAGGAAAATCACCTATGAACCTTCAACTTTGCCACTAATGGCATAAACCCACAAAGATCACATTCATCAATTTAGATTAGGGTTTACCATAGAAATCACATGAATTCATCATAATATCACAATTCAATGTCAATGCAATCATAATTAGGTATTATCCACTAGATTGGAATCATACCTAAGCCCTACCCACAATGTAAGAACAACCCTAGCTAGAATTGGGTTTTTGATCCACAATTTGGGGGATTTCTAAGGGGGCTCTATGGGTGGAAGAACCCATGTATGAATAAGCTAAACATACATTTAATCAAATCCCTAAACAAAGCTTGAATCAATGGTGAATTCGACCTAGCTGCTGCCCCTTTTCTTCTTCTTCCTCATTGCTTCTAGAGAGAGAATTTCTTGAGAGTAATTTGGGGTCTTAGATGAGTGAGATAAAGTGATTAGTTTAGGGGCCTATTAACCTTATATAGGTGGTAATTTAACTAACTAACCGACCTACCTTAACCCCTTTTTAATTAACTAATCAATTCCCAAACCCCCAAATCAAAACTAAAAATCATTAAAATTGCTCAAACCACGAGACCACCACCCACGGTCCAACCGACCATCCTGGTCTTCCGTTGTTTGAGGCTGGGGGTCTACACTTGCATGCCATGATCAGCCTTGACCCACGACCCCAACCTACGGGGCGTGGGTCCATCTACGGCCAATAGATGGCATCCGTAGGTCACTAAAATTTCCAGATTTAGGGACTGTTTTGGGGTCCTCCTCAAGGACCCCTTTGGTTGGTCCTTGGGCAGTCATACCTGGATGTTTAACCCCTAAAACCCCTATTCTAAGTACGGGAATCATTTTTATGAGTTTTAATCCTCATACAACACTCCAAAACTCCTAGGAAAGGCTCTAGAACTCACTAGTTCAACTCACTAAATTCCGGGGTGTTACATTATCCCCCACTTGGGGAAATTCGTCCTCGAATGACACTTTAAACACTTCTTAAAGTCAAAAATCTAACTTAACAGCCCATTATGCATGCACTACATCTAAATGCACACAATAAAGCAAGACAACTTCAATTCAAAACTAAACTCATTCAATGCAACACAAGGGAGTAGGGACTACTTCTACCAACCCAAAAATGCATCAAATTTTATATCTACTCTTTCTAAAGGAGGAACTAACATCTCCTAACTAAAACATGCTCATCACACACTCATGGAGCCTAAATGCAAAGTTCATCTCATAAAGCATTTATTCAAGGAGGAACCTTTCAACTCCACAACTAGGGCATGCTCATAATCAACTCATGAAACCTATATGCCAATCTACTCAAAGCACTACCTCATGAGAAAAACAATGCATATAAGTCATTTCTAACAAGACCTAAGCACTTTCATGA
>JAJOOR010008182.1:0-38362 GCA_036250505.1 Solanum acaule | reverse complement strand
TGACTTAAAATTAACATAAATACTTGTTAAGAAATTACTTAATTCCTTAGCACCATTATCATCCAACTTCATTTTATTTAGATAATTTTTAAATCATCAAGTAGATGAACACATATTGAATTTTGAATAACAAAATCAAGTGAAATCTTCTCACTTTAAAAAACTTATGACAAGACTTTAATAAGACACTTTACCCAAATATTTTCAAAAGTTTAATTTGGAAAAAAAATATTTCTATAAAAGTTCAACCAATTTTTCGTAAAGGAATTCCATCATATAAATGATAAGCTGATAACATAGCTTCACTCAAATATTATATATCTCCATTAAAAAAAAAAATCTGTAGTGTTGATAACACTCAAACTGCTCTCAAAAATAAATTCAAAGGGTAAACGATCTTTGTCAATAAAACTACTCAACTAAGACTCGTGGTCGAATCACACAAGAAATGGCTTAGTGATAAGAATTTAACTAGGAAATTGAAAATGTGTACATATGCATTGTAGTATGTTAGAACAAGAGAGTGGATACTTCCACCAAATTTACTAGAAGTTTGAAGTGTCAAGTATCACAATTAAATTAAAGATCAAGAAATCAAGCAATTAAGAGAATAACTAGGGGCGCAAGGATTGGAACCGATGTTACATACGATAAGTTTTGTTGCTCAATTATATTAAATACTCATGGATAGGCTGGGTAATCTTCAATGACATTAATCTTCTTTCGTTCTCATAGCACCATTTCATAGAATCTCCTTTCGGTCTCGTCTATGGGAAATACATATCAACCCATTACCTTACGTGAATCTCTCCTTCGAGCAGATTTGAGCAATTAGATCCGACCCATAACCTCTCTTTTCAAGCAAGTCATAGACATCAAACCTAAATTGCATGTTTCAAACTAATTACCCACTTCAATTAATCTCTTCCCAGCATTAATCGAGGATCGAGATTAGGGATTAAATTTGCAACTTTAACCCATAAATTAACCCCATAGTGATTGTTCCAAACCCATGAATGTATAGCAAAAAAACTCATCAAAACACAATACCCAGTACATTAAATCAACACTCAATCCCTTAATTGCATCCCTAGAATTGGATTTTTAGTCTCCCATCAGAAAAAGTAAAGAAATTATACCTATCATGAGAGAAGCCATGAAGGTGTTAAAATTAAACAATTATAATCAACACCTACTTTAATTTCAACTTCGAATTGTCAATTGCAAAATTAAAATATAAAATACCAAAAATTAAGATGTTCTTCACATGGTGAAATATCTTATACACAAAAAATTTCAATATATTCACTTCTCTGAACTCTCCAAAAGGAATTTCAAAAACTCTCCTTTGAGCTATTTTTAGTTTCCAAAAGTTTGGTCCAAAATTCAAAGTGTGACCAACTCAGCGACATTAGTCGAGCTCGTCGAGCACGATCTATCACGCCCCGAGGCTACCTCCTTGGCGTAACACGGGACCTAAGATCACGAGTGACCCAAAGCTAACCCTGTGTGTAGCATATATCAGGCATACTGAAAATAATTGAATAAAACATATACTATGCGAAAGCTAAAACAATGGATAACTGAAAGTGGGGAATACCCAACTAGTCTGAACGTATAAAACATATTAAGAGTTTAGCGATAACTGAAGCAATCACTTAACAACTCAAGCTAATTCTACTACTATGTCACAAAAGCCTCTAATTGAGTGGAGTTGTTGGGACATGCCCCAGCTAACTCTAACAAAACTAAAAACTGGGGATAAAGACTATAATATGAGCTTGTCTATTGTCCTCGGAATATGAGGACTCACTACTGAAGCTAATAAAATGCTGACCGAGAATTGATCTAAGCCGATCTGGAGGCTGACTACCTGAACCTACATCATGAAAGGATGTAGCGCAAAGTATGCGTTAGTACTTTGAATGTACTGAGCATGCAAGATATATACACTAAGCTGAACAAACATATATAAGTTGAAACAAGGCATAAATGAGAAATATTGTAAACTGAGCAAGAATGTAAATACTGAAAAACATAACTGAAAAGCTAAACTGAATGATGAACTGAATACTGAAGTATATACTGAAAACCTTGTGAAATGCACCGAGAGTCTGACTGTGGGAGCTACTATTTACTGACTTAAAAACATGTTAGCTAAACATGGAGTTCGATGTATACGCCCTATCGAGAGGACCCAACATACCTTGCCAAGGGTATAAAGGCATAACTGGCGTGATCACTAAATCTGATGCCCAATAGAAGGGATTTATAATCCTACGGTGGCACTTAGTTCTGGGAATATAAGGGTACACTGAACCCTAGTCCAACTCGGTGTTAACTCTAGTCCCAACTGAATATGTATATGACTGAAATGTAATTGAAATACTACCATACTGAATAGCTCAAATACTGACATGCAAATCTGAGAATGTAACATTTATATACTGATAATGTGACATTCCAAATATGAAGCATGATTATCTATTTAACTGACCTAGAAAGTGTAATTCATGAACTAAGAGAATCTACACAAACTGGGGTTCTGAGTTTCATGCAAGGAACTAAACAGCATTTCCAAGAAATCATGATATTTTGATTATGAATACTACAACAGCTAAGTCACAATAATTATACAAGGATTTAGAAACCCTAGATCTCTACATGGTATGGACAAAGAAGTGTCTGACTAAATTTTAGGGACCTAGTGGATGAAAGGAACCCACTAGTGAAATTCCACAAACCTGGGGATGAAATATATGGAGAAAACCTTTGATTTCGGGGTTGAAACTTGAAATGAACCTTCTGGTTGTTCTGGGGAAACTGGCGCCTCTTTCTTCTTTTTTTTTCTCTAAGTTTGGATGATTTTTGGTGAATAAAGGTTCTGGGTATGTCTAAATGAGTTATTAGGCTTAAACTGAGTAAAACGACGTTGTTTAGGCATCTAACGACGTAGTTTAAGTGCCCAATGCATAGGGAAAGGATCAAAATGACCCTGCCTTTATTCTGATGAGTGCCACCTACTATAGGACTGACGGGTCGTGGTTGACCCACCCACTGTCGGTAGGAGTCGTCTATCAAGCTCTTCCCCACTAGGCTTCACTAAGACGAGCATAAATTTTTACTGGGAGATGGGATTTTAAAAAACTCGGTGGCGTTGGAAAGAGGAATCAATTATCTTTCATTTGGTAGGTTATGGGCCACCTAATTCATTTTATGCTAAAAGATTTGACCGATTGAAGTTGACCCAGCAACCATTTTCCTCTAAATGGATGTTGACTCTCACCTACGGTTTGTAGGTCCAACCACGGACCGTACTGGTCCACCTTCAGTGGTACCAGGGACCATCAAACTTCGTACATCTACGATGGAACAATCCTACGGTCTGTGAGTCAATCAACGAACCGTGGTTCACGACCGTAGGTGTCATCTTTAGATTCTGAAATACCCATAGGTCTGGGACTGAACCACGGGACCCCACCTACGGTCCGTGGTTCTATCTACGATTCGTGGGTGGTTTTCGTTGATTCTGACACCAGATTCTGGAAAATTGCATTTTTCTATTTTCTCGAGTCTGAGGTGTTACAATATCTCTACCTTGGGAATATTTTTCCTCGAATGAAGTCTAAGCAAGCTGAGTATGGAGGGAAGGAGCTGCAATCCCTATCACTAAGTACTATAAATTGATATCTAATTGAACTGAGTTCCAAGAACATGCAAATATGCTAAAATGGAAGAACAACTAAGGTGTTAAGCACCCCTCAGAGCCTATCTGAAGATAGTCCTTAAACTCAATTTAGGAAAATACGATTAGGAAAACTTGTTTATTTATTTTCTTTTAATAATTAAATGGTAAGTTAATTAGTTAGTTTAAGAAAAGGGTACAATACAAGGTACGACATATATATGTCTTATAAAATATATTTAATAGTAGTATATTTATCATATTGTAAAATAAATAAATAAATGTACTTAATAGTATGATAAATTTATATGTAAAAATATATATAGTTACATCATAATAAAATTATCCTAAAAATATATAGATGTTGAATTTGCGAGAACCTGTTGTTTTATTGAGACGTGAAAAAATAAGACAATTTATTCACTGTCATATTTGACCAAATAGCCGTATTAAATTTTTTAATAGAATAACATTAAGGCTAATATAATCTGAGACAATAATATATAATTAATTCTTTTGACCAACACTAATAATAGATGTAAAGAATCTCAAAGATTAGTCTTATACTTTTTAATATAATAAAGATATTTTATCTATATTTCCCATATACCTTAAAATGAATATTATATATAAAATATCAGTATCGTAGAGTTTCAGAAAGAATAATAATGTGTCGAGTCTAGTGTCTCGTAGAATATGAATCAGACCTAGAAAAAATAAGATTAAACTTACCGAACAAATGGTGAAGTGTAGAACTTCCGGGACCAAAACTTTTTATGCAAGCTTAGTCTTATTCTATCACATTATAATTGCACAATATTTGTCGTTATCGCGGTTTAAATGAAGAAGTTCAAATGAAGAAGTCGTGTCTGTGTCTTCGTATTCATGAGTGCTTTAGAAATGTGTCTATTAATAGAAGCGGCACAATTCACAGCCACATATGTTCATCCATCAAGTGTATTCTACAGAGCAATACACCACCTATAAAGGATATGGTAATATATTAAGATTTTACAACTCAACCTCTCTTTCCTTGCACATTTTAACTAAATGCACATCATAATAAATCACAGATAGGACAAAAGTTTATAGTGCACAAGATCAAACATTGAATTGTTATCATGCATATGAACCTATAACATGAGATTTTCAATCACATAGCTTGGGTTACCATCATGTTCTATATACAACTTGACAATAGTCCTATTTGAGCCTTCATTTATTAATATTTTCCCAAATCTTTAGTCAAAGAATTGACCAAATTCACTTTGAATTTCACACAATTGATGGATATAATTCCATCTCTTAAAACATGTTATATTATTCTTTGTCTCAGATCAATGTAATCACTAAATAGAGGTTCATTGACTTAAAATTAACATAAATACTTGTTAAGAAATTACTTAATTCCTTAGCACCATTATCATCCAACTTCATTTTATTTAGATAATTTTTAAATCATCCAATAGATGAACACATATTGAATTTTGAATAACAAGATCAAGTGAAATCTTCTCACTTTAAAAAACTCATGACATGACTTTAATAAGACACTTTACCCCGATATTTTCAAAAGTTTAATTTGGAAAAAAAATATTTCTATAAAAGTTCAACCAATTTTTCGTAAAGGAATTACATCATATAAATGATAAGCTGATAACATAGCTTCACTCAAATATTATATATCTCCATTAAAAAAAAAAATATGTAGTGTTGATAACACTCAAACTGCTCTCAAAAATAAATTCAAAGGGTAAACGATCTTTGTCAATAAAACTACTCAACTAAGAATCGGGGTCGAATCACACAAGGAATGGCTTAGTGATAAGAATTTAACTAGGAAATTGAAAATGTGTACATATGCATTGTAGTATGTTAGAACAAGAGAGTGGATACTTCCACCAAATTTACTAGAAGTTTGAAGTGTCAAGTATCATAATTAAATTAAAGATCAAGAAATCAAGCAATTAAGAGAATAACTAGAGGTGCAGGGATTGGAACCGATGTTACGTAGGGTTAGTTTTGTTGCTCAATTATATTAAATACTCATGGATAGGCTGGGTAATCTTCAATGACATTAATCTTCTTTCGTTCTCACAGCACCATTTCATAGAATCTCCTTTCGGTCTCATCTATGTGAATTACATATCAACCCATTACCTTACGTGAATCTCTCCTTCGAGCAGATTTAAGTAATTAGATCCGACCCATAACCTCTCTTTTCAAGCAAGTCATAGACATCAAACCTAAATTGCATGTATCAAACTAATTACCCACGTCAATTAATCTCTTCCCAGCATTAATCGAGGACCGAGATTAGGGATTAAATTTGCAACTTTAACCCATGAATTAAACCCATACTGATTGTTCCAAACCCATGAATGAATAGCAATAAAACAAATCAAACTACAATACCCAGTACATTAAATAAACACTCAATCCCATAATTGCATCACTAGAATTTGGATTTTAGTCACCCATCACAAAAAGTAAAGAAATTGTACCTATCATGAGAGAAGCCATGAATGTAATAAATTTAAACAATTATAATCAACACCCACTTTAATTTCAACTTCGAATTGTCAATTGCAAAATTAAAGTAGAAAATCCCAAAACTTAAGATGTTCTTCACATGGTGAAATATCTTATACACAAAATATTTCAATAAATTCACTTCTCAGAACTCTCCAAATGGAATTTCAAAAGCTCTCTCCTTTGAGCTATTTATAGTTTCCAAAAGTTTGGTCCAAAATTCAATGTGTGACCAACTCAGCGACATTAGTGGAGCTCGTCGAACATGATCTGTTAAGCCCCGAGGCTACCTCCTTGGCGTAACACGGGACCTAAAATCATGAGTGACCCCAAGCTAACCCTATGTCTAGCATATATCAAGCATACTGAGAATAACTGAATAAGACATATACTATGCGAAAGCTAAAACAATGGATAACTGAAAGTGGGGAATATCCAACTAGTCTGAACGTATAAAACATACTAAGAGTTTAGCGATAACTGAAGCAATCACTTAACAACTCAAGCTAATTCTACTACTATGTCAGAAAAGCCTCTAATTGAGTGGAGTTGCTAGGACATGCCCCCAGCTAACTCTAACAAAAATGAAAACTGGAAATAAAGGCTATAATAAGAACATGTCTATTGTCCTCGTAATATGAGGACTCACTATTGAAGCTGCTGAAATTCGGATCGAGAATTAATCTAAGTCGATGTGAGGCTGAGTACCTGAACCTACATCATGAAAGGATGCAGTGCAGAGTATGCGTTAGTACTTTGAATGTACTAAACATACAAGATATATACACTAAGCTGAACAAACATATATAAGCTGAAACAAGGCATAAATGAGCAATACTGTAAACTGAGCAAGAAAGTAAATACTAAAAAACATAACTGAAAAGCTAAGCTGAATGCTGAACTGAATACTGAAGTATATACTGAAAACCTTGTGAAATGCACCGAGAGTCTGACTGTGGGAGCTACTATTAACCGACTTAAAACTATGTGAGCTATACATGGAGTACGATGTATACGCCCCATCGAGAGGACCCAATATACCTTGCCAAGGGTATAAAGGCACGACTGGTGTGATCACTAAATCTGATGCCCAATAGAAGGGATTTATAATCTTATGGTGGCACGTAGTTCTGGGAATATGAGGGTACACTAAACCCTAGTCCAACTCGGTGTTAACTCTAGTCCCAACTGAATATGTATATGACTGAAATGTAATTGAAATACTGACATACTGAATAGCTCAAATACTGACATGAAAATCTGAGAATGCAACATTTATATACTGATAATGTGACATTCGAAAAATGAAGCATGATTATCCATTTAACTGACCTAGAAAATGTAATTCATGAACTAAGATAATCTACACAAACCGGGGTTCTGAGTTTCATGCAAGGAACTAAACAATATTTCCAAGAAATCATGATATTTTGATTACGAATACTACAACAGTAAATCATAATAATTATACAAGGATTTAGAAACCCTAGATCTATACATGGTATGGACAAACAAGTGTCTTACTAAATTCTAGGGACCTAGTGGATGAAAGGAACCCACTAGTGAAATCCCACAAACCTGGGGATGAAATCTATGGAGAAAACCTTCGATTTTGGGGTTGAAACTTGAAATAAACCTTCTGGTTGTTCTTGGGAAACTGGCACCTCTTTCTTCTCTTTTTTTCTCTAAGTTTGGATGATATTTGGTGAATAAAGGTTCTGGGTATGTCTGATTAAGTTATTAGGCTTAAACTGAGTAAAACGACGTTATTTAGGAATCTAACGATGTAGTTTAAGTGCCCAATGCATAGGGAAAGGGTCAAAATGACCCTGACTTAATTCTAATGAGTGCCACCTACTATAGGACTGATGGGCCGTGATTGACCTACCAACCGTCAGTAGGAGTCGTCAATCAAGCTCTGCCCTACTAGGCTTCACTAAGACGAGCATAAATTTTTACTAGTAGATGGGATTTTAGAAAATTCGGTGGCGTTGGAAAGAGGATTCAATTATCTTTCATTTGGTAGGTTATAGGCCACCTAATTCATTTTATGCTAAAAGATATGACCGATTAAAGTTGACCCAACAACCATTTTCCTCTAAATGGTTGTTTACCCTCACCTACGATCTGTAGGTCCAACCACGGACCGTAATGGTCTATCCTCAGTGGGATCAGAGACCATCAAACACTGGACATTTACGACGGTACCATCTTACGGTCTGTGAATCAATCAACGGACCGTGGCTCACGACCGTATGTGTCATCTTTAGATTGTGAAATACCCATAAGTCTGGGACCGAACCACGGGACCCCACCTACGGTCCGTAATTCTACCTTTGGCCCACGGTTCTATGTACGGTTCGTGGATGGTTTTCGTTGATTCTGACACCAGATTTTGGAAAACTGTATTTTTCTATTTTCTCGAGTCGGAGGTGTTAAAATATCTCTCCCTTGGGAACATTTGTCCTTGAATAAAGTCTAAACAAGCTCAGTATGGAGGGAACAAGTTGTAATCCCTACCACTAAGTACTATAAACTGATATCTAATTGGACTAAGTTCCAAGCACATGTAAACATGCTAAAATGGAAGAACAACTAAAGGTGTTAAGCACCCTTCAGAGCCTATCTGAAGATAGTCCTTAAACTCAATTTAAGAAAATATGATTAGGAAAACTTGTTTATTTATTTGCTTTTAATAATTAAATGATAAGATAATTAGTTAGTTTAAGAAAAGGGTACAATACAAGGTACGACATAAATATGTCTTATAAAATATATTTAATAGTAGTATTTTTATCATATTGTAAGATAAATAAATAAATGTACTTAATAGTATGATAAATTTATATGTAAAAATATATATAGTTGTATCATAATAAAATTATCCTAAAAATATATAGATGTTGAATTTGCGAGAACCTGTCGTTTTATTGAGACGTGAAAAAATAAGACAATTAATTCATTGTCATATTGACCAAATAACCGTATTAAATTTTTTAATAGAATAGCATTAAGGCTAATATAATTGGAGACAATAATATATAATTAATTCTTTTGACCAACACTAATAATAGATGTAAAGAATCTCAAAGATTAGTCTTATACTTTTTAATATAATAAAGATATTTTATCTATATTTCCCATTTATCTTAAAATGAATATTATATATAAAATATCAGTATCGTAGAGTTTCCAGAAAGAATAACAATGTGTCGAGTCTAGTGTCTCGTAGAATATGAATCAGACCTAGAAAAAATAAGATTAAACTTACCGAACAAATGGTGAAGTGTAGAACTTCCGGGACCAAAACTTTTTATGCAAGCTTAGTCTTATTCTATCACATTATACTTGCACAATCTTTGTCATTATCGCGGTTTAAATGAAGAAGTTCAAACGAAGAAGTCGTGTCTGTGTCTTTGTATTCATGAGTGCTTTAGAAATGTGTCTATTAATAGAAGCGGCACAATTCACACCCACATGTTCATCCATCAAGTGTATTCTACAGAGCAATACACCACCTATAAAGGATATATATGGTAATATATTAAGAGTTTACAACTCAACCTCTCTTTCCTTGCACATTTTAACTAAATGCACATCATAATAAATCACAGATAGGACAAAAGTTTATAGTGCACAAGATCATACAATGAATTGTTATTATGCATATGAACCTATAACATGAGATTTTCAATCACATAGGTTGGATTACCATCATGTTCTATATACAACTTGACAATAGTCCTATTTGAGCCTTCATTTATTAATATTTTCCCAAATCTTTAGTCAAAGAATTGACCAAATTCACTTTGAACTTCACACAATTGATGGATATAATTCCATCTCTTAAAACATGTTATATTATTCTGTCTTAAATCAATCTAATCACTAAATAGAGGTTCATTGACTTAAAATTAACATAAATACATGTTAAGAAATTACTTAATCGCTTAGCACCATTATCATCCAATTTCATTTTATTTAGATAATTTTTAAATCATCGAATAGATGAACACATATTGAATTTTGAATAACAAGATCAAGTGAAATCTTCTCACTTTAAAAAACTCATGACATGACTTTAATACGACACTTTATCCCGATATTTTCAAAAGTTTAATTTGGAAAAAAAAATATTTCTATAAAACTTCAACCAATTTTTCGTAAAGGAATTCCATCATATAAATGATAAGCTGATAACATAGCTTCACTCAAATATTATGTATCTCCATTAAAAAAATAAAATCTCTAGTGTTGATAACACTCAAACTGCTCTCAAAAATAAATTCAAAGGGTAAACGATCTTTGTCAATAAAACTACTCAACTAAGACTCGGGGTCGAATCACGCAAGGAATGGCTTAGTGAAAAGAATTTAACTAGGAAATTGAAAATGTGTACATATGCATTGTAGTATGTTAGAACAAGAGAGTGGATACTTCCACCAAATTTACTAGAAGTTTGAAGTGTCAAGTATCACAATTAAATTAAAGATCAAGAAATCAAGCAATTAAGAGAATAACAAGGGGTGCAAGGATTGGAACCGATGTTACATAGGGTTAGTTTTGTTGCTCAATTATATTAAATACTCATGGATAGGTTGGGTAATCTTCAATGACATTAATCTTCTTTCGTTCTCATAGCACCATTTCATAGAATCTCCTTTCGGTCTCATCTATGTGAATTACATATCAACACATTACCTTACGTGAATATCTCTTTCGAGCAGATTTGAGCAATTAGATCCGACCCATAACCTCTCTTTTCAAGCAAGTCATAGACATCAAACCTAAATTGCAAGTATCAAACTAATTACCCACTTCAATTAATCTCTTTCGAGCATTAATCAAGGATCGAGATTAGGGATTAAGTTTGCAACTTTAACCCATGAATTAACCCCATAGTGATTGTTCCAAACCCATGAATGTATAGCAATAAAACACATCAAAACACAATACCCAGTACATTAAATCAACACTCAATCCCATAATTGCATCCCTAGAATTTGGATTTTAGTCACCCATCACAAAAAGTAAAGAAATTGTACCTATCATGAGAGAAGCCATGAATGTGATGAAATTAAACAATTATAATCAACACCCACTTTCGTTTCAACTTCGAATTGTCAACTGCAAAATTAAAATGGAAAATCACAAATCTTAAGATGTTCTTCACATGGTGAAATATCTTATACACAAAAAATTTCAATATATTCACTTCTCAGAACTCTCCAAAAGGAATTTCAAAAACTCTCTCCTTTGAGCTATTTATAGTTTCCAAAAGTTTGGTCCAAAATTCAATGTGTGACCAACTCAGCGACATTATTCGAGCTCGTCGAACATGATCTGTCACGCCCTGAGGCTACCTCCTTGGCATAATACGGGACCTAAGATCACGAGTGACCCCAAGCTAATCCTGTGTCTAGCATATATCAAGAATACTGAGAATAACTGAATAAGACATATACTATGCGAAAGCTAAAACAAAGGATAACTGAAAGTAGGGAATACCCAACTAGTCTGAACGTATAAAACATAGTAAGAGTTTAGCTATAACTGAAACAATCACTTAACAACTCAAGATAATTCTACTACTATGTCAGAAAAGCCTCTAATTGAGTGGAGTTGCTGGGACATGCCCCAGCTAACTCTAACAAAACTGAAAACTGGAAATAAAGACTGTAATAAGAGCATGTCTATTGTCCTCGTAATAGGAGGACTCACTACTGAAGCTGCTGAAATTCGGATCGAGAATTGATCTAAGCCGGTCTGGAGGCTGAGTACCTGAACCTACATCATGAACGGATGTAGCGCAGAGTATGCGTTAGTAGTTTGAATGTATTGAGCATGCATGATATATATACTAAGCTGAACAAACATATATAAGCTGAAACAGGGCATAAATGAGCAATACTCTAAACTGAGCAAGAATGTAAATACGGAAAAACATAACTGAAAAGCTAAACTGAATACTGAACTGAATACTGAAATATATACTGAAAATCGTGAAATGCACCGAGAGTCTGACTGTGGGAGCTACTATTAACCGACTTAAAACCATGTGACCTAAACATGGAGTCTGATGTATACGCCCCATCAAGAGGACCTAATATACATTGCCAAGGGTATAAAGGCATAACTGGCGTGATCACTAAATCTGATGCCCAATAGAAGGGATTTATATTCCTACGATGGCACATAGTTCTGGTAATATGAGGATACACTGAACCCTAGTCCAACTCGGTGTTAACTCTAGTCCCAACTATATATGTATATGACTGAAATGTTATTGAAATACTACCATACTGAATAGCTCAAATACTGACATGCAAAACTGAGAATGCAATATTTATATACTGATAATGTGACATTCAAAAAATGAAGCATGATTATCTATTTAACTGACCTAGAAAGTGTAATTCATGAACTAAGAGAATCTACACAAACTAGGGTTCTGAGTTTCATGCAAAGAACTAAATCACAACAATTATACAGGGATTTATAAACCATAGATCTATACATGGTATAGACAAAATAGTGTCTGAGTAAATTCTAGGGACCTAGTGGGTGAAAGGAACCCACTAGTGAAATCCCAAAAACATGGGGATGAAATCTATGGAAAAAACCTTCGATTTCGGGGTTGAAACTTGAAATAAACCTTCTGGTTGTTCTTGGGAAACTGACAACTCTTTCTTATCTTTTTTTCTCTAAGTTTGGATGGTTTTTGGTGAATAAAGATTCTGGGTATGTCTGTCTAAGTTATTAGGCTTAAACTGAGTAAAACGACGTTGTTTAGGCATCAAACGTCCTAGTTTAAGTGCCCAATGCATAGGGAAAGGATCAAAATGACCCTGACTTAAATCTGATGAGTGCCACCTACTATAGGACTGACGGGCCGTGGTTAACCTACCAATCGTCGGTAGGAGTCGTCTATCAAGCTCTGCTCCACTAGGCTTCACTAAGACGAGCATAAATTTTTACTGGGAGATGGGATTTTAAAAAACTCGGTGGCGTTGGAAAGAGGAATCAATTATCTTTCATTTGGTAGGTTATGGGCCACCTAATTCATTTTATGCTAAAAGATTTGACCGATTGAAGTTGACCCAGCAACCATTTTCCTCTAAATGGATGTTGACTCTCACCTACGGTTTGTAGGTCCAACCACGGACCGTACTGATCCACCTTCAGTGGTATCAGGGTCCATCAAACTTCGTACATCTACGATGGAACAATCCTACGGTATGTGAGTCAATCAACAGACCCTGGTTAACGACCGTACGTGTCATCTTTAGATTCTAAAATACCCATAAGTCTGGGACTGAACCATGGGACCCCACCTACGGTTCGTGGTTCTACCTATGGTCCGTGGTTCTATATACGGTTCGTGGGTGGTTTTCGTTGATTCTGACACCAGATTCTGGAAAACTCCATTTTTCTATTTTCTTGAGCCTGAGGTGTTACAATATTTCTCCATTGGGAACATTTGTCCTCGAATGAAGTCTAAACAAGCTGAGTATGGAGGGAAGGAGCTGCAAACCCTACCACTAAGTACTATAAACTGATATCTAATTGAACTGAGTTCCAAGAACCTGCAAATAAGCTAAAATGGAAGAACGACTAAAGGTGTTAAGCACCCCTCAGAGCCTATCTGAAGATAGTCCTTAAACTCAATTTAGGAAAATATGATTAGGAAAACTTGTTTATTTATTTTCTTTTAATAATTAAATGATAAGTTAATTAGTTAGTTTAAGAAAAGGGTACAATACAAGGTACGACATATATATGTCTTATAAAATATATTTAATAGTAGTATTTTTATCATATTGTAAAATAAATAAATAAATGTACTTCAAAGTATGATAAATTTATATGTAAATATATATATAGTTGTATCATAATAAAATTATCCTAGAAATATATAGATGTTGAATTTGCGAGAATCTGTTGTCTTATTGAGACGTGAAAAAATAAGATAGTCGTTGGGTGTGAATACGTAGTAATATTTTGTGTTATTTGAATGAAAATATATAAAATGGAGTTTTCTAAAATAAAATAAATATAAATCATAAATGATACTAAATGTTAAAATATTATATAAAGTAACCATGTTGACTTCCCGATTCTCATGGTTTGGCAAAGGATTGTTGTTCACATTAGGAGGTGCTGGAGTGCATTTGATTACTCCTCTCCTGATCGAAGACTCGATCTGGTTCTTCAAACCATAACAATCTTCTGTGTCGTGTCCATGGACTCCCGAGTGGTAAGCACATCGCTTGTTCCCATCAAAATTATGAGGGATTGGATCAGGAAGTTTTCCTTCAACTGGTTGCAGCACTCCCGCTGTCCTCAACCTCTCAAACAATCGGGCGTAAGGTTCGGCAATTGGTGTGTAAGTGCGAGCATTTCTAGCTTCAGGATTTGGACGTGGGCTCAGAGCATATGCTGGTCGATTTTGGTGGATTGGTGCTTGGACAGGGGCATATGGTCTTGGAGGATTTTGGTATGCTGGTGCTCGGGGTGGATTATAGTGTGGTATAAAGGAATGACTGACGTGATCACTAAATTTGATGCCCAATAGAAGGGACTTATAATCCTACAGGGGTACGTAATTCTGGGACTATGAGGGTACATTGAACCCTAATCCAACTCGGTGTTAAGTCTACTCCAAACTAAATATGTAAATGACTGAAATGTAACTGAAATATTAACATACGGAATAGCTCAAATACTGACATGTAAATCTGAGAATGCAACATTTAAATACTGATAATGTGATATTCGAAAACAGAAGCATGAATATATGTTTAATTGACCTAGCAAGTGTAATTCATGAATAAAGAGAATCTACACAAACTAGGGTTCTGAGTTTCATGCAAGGAACTAAACAACGTTTCCAAGAAATCATGATATCCTGATTACAAATACTACAACATCTAAATCATAACAATTATCCAAGGATTTAGAAACCCTAGGTCTAAACAAGGTATAGAGAAATAAGAATCTGACTGAATTCTAGGGGCTCAGTGGATGAAAGGAACCCACTAGTAAAATCTCACATACCTAGTGATTAAATTGACGGAGAGATCCTTCGATTACGGGGCTGAAACTTGAAATAAACCTTTTGGTTGTTCTTGGGAAACTGGGGCCTCTTTCTTCTCCTTTTTGCTCTAAGTTTGGATTATTTTTTGTTAAGAAAGGTTTTGGGTATGTCTGACTAAGTTATTAGGCTTAAACTGAGTAAAACGACGTAGTTTAGGCATCAAACGACGTAGTTTAAGTGCCCAACGCATAGGGGAAAGGACCAAACAACCCTGACTTAAATCTGACGAGTGCGACCTACTATAGGACTGATGGGCCAACGGTTGACCTACCAACCGTCGATAAGAGTCGTCGATCAAGCTCTGCCCGACAAGTCTTCACTAAGACGAGCATAACTTTTTACTCGGAGATGGGATTTTAGCAAACTCGGTGGCGTTGGAAAGAGGATTCAATTATCTTTCATATGATAGGTCATGGGACATCTTATTAATTTTGTGCTAAAAGATATGATCGATTGAAGTTGACCCAACAACCATTTTCCTCTAAATGGCTGTTGACCCTCACCTTCGGTCTGTAGGTCCAACCACGAACCATACTAGTCGACCGTGGGTGGGATCAGAAACCATCAAACTCTGGACCCCTACGATGAAACCATCCTACGAACCGTGAGTCAATCAACGAACCGTGGTTCATGGCCGTAGGTGTCATCTTTAGATTCTGAAATTCACCTAAGTCTGGGACTGAACCACGGGACCCGACCTACGTTCCGTGGGTAGTTTCCGTTGATTCTGACCCCAAATTTTGGGAAACTGCATTTTTCTATTTTCTCGAGTCCGAGGTGTTACACGATCGGTGGATCACCATCTATTCCCTACCTCACCCTATCTTCTTCTCTAGGCTTCAGGTGTTTGAACCTCAGTCGACAGACTCTATTTAGTCCTCCTTTCACACTCGGAGGATCGCCGATAACAACCTTAGTTAGTCTTTCAAGCCTGCACTTTTCATTAAAGTATTGTCACTTTCGGCGATGGTCATTCACCATATTTGGCATATGACGAAGATACTTATGCATATTATGATCAGGGCGCTTCTTAAAAGTATCAAACTTAATAGTAAGTGCCCTTAACTTGGCAACTGAAGTATGGCCAAACATTTCTTTTAATGTGGACCACATGTCCTTAGCATCGTCATATTATCAGAATTCTCTCATAATATCATTATTCGTGTTGCTCGTCAACATTATGCGAGTAAGGGAATTCTTCTTCTTTACAAGCCTGATATGCTTGAAGATCTCTCCTCATGTTGAGGAGTATCACTATTTCCATGAAGTGTCATAGACACATTAAATCTAATGTAATTACTTATCTAAAAATCACTTATCTTAAATCACATAAATTCAAGATTAAATAAGCATAAATTCTATAATATATATATATATAAACGCTCAATAACAATAATTAATCAGAAATAAATAAATGATAACTTATACAAATCATATCACATATAAACATTATACAAGCTAAATACACATTATCACTCAAATATATACAGGAATATATTTAACAAAATCTAGACGCAAGTCTTTTGGACTTTAAAATTTTCCCCTAGAATATCTTCAAGGGTACCCAAAGTCTAAATATTCTCCCCACTAAAGTTAAAATGAGGTTTAAATAAATATGTATGTAATAACATAAACTCTAAAAGTGAACAATTTATAAAAACTCATTAAATAAATTATAGCTATCACATTTAAGAAACCATCACTAAGTATATCTTAGTTAAGTATATTCTTTCCTAATTTTTTTACTTTAAAATAGTTCTAGTCGGTTGAAATTTTCTTAATTATCCCCAACTACTGATAGTTATTAACCCTTATTATAGTTACTCAGAACTCTTTATACGGCTACCAAATATCTACGCGTTTAATAGAAAGTATAAAGAAAATTCTAAACTTACATAATTTTATGAGTAAGCGGGAGCATGGACACATAGCTAGGAAACTTTAAAGAACACTAGTTTAATAATTTTATTACATATAAATTGTGAGCTTACTCGCTCTAATCAATTAATTCACAATATCATTCAAAAATATAGATTTAACTAAAAATATTCTAAATATGGCATGCTGATGTTTGTGATAAAAAAAGAACTTTAGTAAAACCAAATGCTATATATACTCACTTCAAGATTCTACCTCCCTAAGAAAATTAACTTCTCAGTGTGGCAACAAAACGTGAATGACAACTTTGCCTGTATAACTCAGCAGGAGCTTTAATATTTGCGCATGTTTTTCCTTTTTCTTTACTATAATTCCCTTGTCTCTTTAACGTTTGAAGCCAAAAATCTTTTCTCAAATTTCTTTGCTCACCGTGTCTAATACAACTAAAGGTCGCTTTAAGTAAATTTGGCTTTTGTTGATATATGTTTGCCGACGTGAATAAGATTCCAATATCCTATTAATTCAAGTTGCTTTACTTTGTGGGGTTTGGCCACTTGGCAACTCCATTAAGTTTTATTTTCCTCTACTTTTTCTCTTATTGTGCGCGACTGTTTTGTCAAGGCCAAATACATAAGCAGACTCTTAAACTTGCCACTAAATTTCATTTTAGCACTCTAACTCAAATTTGTTCCATTTTAGTCATTCAACTCCAACTTTCATGTTCCATTTAGACATTTCGTTTCAAAGAATCAAGAATCAACAAAGTGGGATGTGTGTACTTCACACGCCATGAAATGACACAAAACCCAATTAAAAACACATACACAACACCTCTAACTTTCCCTCGTTTTTCATTTTTACAGTTTGTCTTAGCCTTGTTCCATTTTAACCCTTCAACTCTATTTTTTATATACCATTTAAACACAAAATACTAATTTTATGACTAATTTATTTTTATATATGTTCTTCATTTCAATTTTTCATTTTAAAATAGACGTCGTTACTCTTTTAAAAAAGAAAAATAATTTAACGGATGAACATCAATTTTGGGTGAAATCGACAAAAGTGTGTCATTTTTCTTTCTTAAGCAACTAATTAAATTAAATAACACTACGTATTTTTTTTCATATACAGTCTATTTGGATTTAACTCAAATACTAGCTTTCTAATTTTTTATTCAACTAAATACGAGTAAAATAATTATGTTCATTGCTAACTAATAACACTACTAAAATGTAACACCTCGGTCCTAGAAAGAAATAAATTTAGAAAGAACCAATTTGGAAAGAGATAAATCGAAAATTTTGTGAGTTTGCCTTAAATTGTGAGTTTTGGGTCAACTTCAAATGACCACAGCTTTAAGCACATGATGAGTTAGGTGCAGAGTCCTCTTTCCAACGCCGCCGAGCTTACTAAATTCTAATTTTGGATGAGGGAGATATGCCCGTTTCGATTCAACCTGTCCAGTTAAGGGAGTTCATCCGTTTTAAGGAAGGGTAAGTTGGTCTTTTCCCTACCCCATTAGTCTTAAGCATATTTTTCACCTAATTAGGGGTCAAAGATGATTAGATCAGATTACACTAAACTCTAAAAATGTTCAAGAATCTAGGGATAAGTTCAAGAGGAGGAAAAGGGAGGAAGCTTCGAGCGTTCATCTAGTTTGAGGATTTTCGTCAAGGATTTGATTCCTTCAAGGTATGTAGGCTTCCATAGTGTTGGGTTTGTTCACCCGCATGCCAATCATGTAATTTTTTACCCATGAATTCATTCTTGATGTTGAATTGTTGAGTTCTTGAAAGGTTCTTGAATTTAATTGGTAATGGAGTGTTGTTTTGAGTTCTTGTGGGGAAGGTTTGTGAATGATTTGAGTAAATTGATAGTTCCTTGTGCGGGTTTCGCTGAGATTGTTCTGGGTTATAAGAATTCGTGATATTTTTACCTTAGATTTTGAAATGATTATGAGTTGAATCGAGTTAGGGAGAGAAAGAAAAGATCGGGAAAAAATACGCGCCCAGGTCCGTGTTCCAGAGATGATTTAAAATCCAGTCCCTAGAAAATTAGCTTCCTCTCCACTTCGTGGAGAGGATAAGGACTCCACTGTTTCAAAAATTATTTCGTGAACAAATATTTTAATTTATCTCCGTGTCGCCCTCATGCTCCCCAGTCTATATCTTCGCTCGTTTCTTATTATCAACTACCGAAACCCCATCTAATCATTTAGAGACCCTATATCCAAATCATAATTGTTGAATTTACATTTCAAATTAAAGATAGAGTTAAGAGTAAAGTTCGAGAGATTCCTTTGAGTCATTTTTGAGAAGTCTTTTACAAACTTTTAAAACCTATTTTAAGACTTGAGTACTTGAGTATGAGGATGAGGAGAGTTGAGTTTCATTTTCAAAATGAATATATGGGAACTAAGTACTCCCAAGAGTAAATGTTTTTACATTTAAAATGAGAGGAAACATCAATTTTCAAATGAGATCATGAGGAGTTTTTGAGTATAATCTCTTTTAAGAGAACCTTTTGAGTAATAATCTCAAAGTTTGAGGACGAGGAAGTTTCTTTAAACAAATGAGCTGAGTTATATTATTGGGAGTAGTATTGAGAACCGATAGTGGGACGAGTTCAAACAACTTAAAGTCTTCATAAACCATGTAGCCAACGTGGGTAGAAGGGTCATACTTTTTAGATGATTCCTTATTGCTTTATAAGCATAGCTTAGTGGATCCACTTAATTAAGGATGTCTTATACTCCGAAAAGTTATAGGACAGTTCTGGCAGCGTGGGCGAGACATTGTATCATCATGTAGCTCATAGTGATGGTTGTCTGTTAGAGAATCTCCCAAATAAGAGCAAAGAGTTATTATTGTGTTTTTAAATACTTTGAATTGTTATCTACTGTTCTAAAAAGCTTTCTTTATGCTGCACCTTTTATTGTTGCTTTATAATGAGTTCAGTATTCTTGAACTGAGTTGAGTATTTCTGAGTTTAAGTATCCTTGAGTATCTTTGACTTGAGATGAGGTAAGTATGCTCTTTCTTTCTATCAGATCAGGTTTATATATGTGCTTTAGAGTTCCCCTTGCATGATCGTACATTCCATGTACTGACGCCATTTGGCTTGTATCTTTTATTGTTGCTTTATAATGAGTTCAGTAATTGTGAAAGCATTTACTCTTTACTAAAAAACTAGCTCGAAGGCTCTTTTGGAAATCGGTGTTTCCTTTCTTGATTAAATGTGAAATCATTTTAACTCTTGCGAATACTTAGTTCTATATACTCTTTAAAGAAAAGAACTTCACTCTAGCTCTTTTTCAACTCAATGCTCAAGTCTTTAAAACAAGTTTAAAACAATTGTAAAAGACTTTTCAAAATAAGGTTCATGCCGAATTATGGACGTGAACAACTCCATCGAAGGTTTTCAATAAGAATACTCGGAACTCAGGAACTTTAAGGATAATACTCTCTTCAAGAATGCTTGACTCAAAGGGTTCATGTGGAATTATGGGCATGAACTACTCAACTCAAAGACTCAAAGATACTTCTCATCTGAAGACTGCTTGACTTATAGGGTTCATGCGGAATTATGGGCATGAACTACTCAACTTAAGGACTTCAAGGGTAACGTGTAATAGTCCCATAATTAGGAATATAATCTAAAAAGGGTTAGAAAATCGATACTCAAGACTTAGAACTTGAAGATACTACTCCTCTCAAAGATACTCAACTGATGGAGTTCATGCAGAATTTATGGGCATAAACGAATCGACTCAAGGGTCTAAATAACAATATGTAACTCAGGTATACAACTCTTCTTATTCTCATACTTACTTCCTCAAAAGTTAGCTCAAATCGACAGTTGATCTCAAAGGATTTAGACTTGAACTCAAAGACTTTCTAGAACTCTACTCTTAACTCTTTCTTGAATTTGAATTATGAATTCAAGAGTTCTAATTCATGATATAAAGGATCTCAATAACAATATAGCAATTCGATAACTTGGAATAGAACTTTTAAAAGAAACATGAACTCAAGAACTCAAAATCAACTTATTTAAAAAATACTCAAATCTAGGGAAAGTATCCTATATTACTCTTTTACTGATCTAAAAGTAGATGTAGGGCATGAGGACGAACTAGTCCAACACTATGATAGCCTTACATACCTGGAAGAATAAGTTTCTTGAAGAAGAACTTGATTAGAAGCCTTGAAATCTTAGCTTGAAGGTAAACAATCAAGAAAATCTTTCTTTAGATTCTTGAATTAGTTTCTTGAAATCTCTATGGCCAAGAATTATGATTTTGATTAGTGATTCATAATTGTATGGAAGAATTTGAGTTGGAAAGAATAGAATTTTTGGAGAAAAACTTACCTTGAAGAATAATCTTGAAAAAGATTGGAAGAATCTTGAAAAAGATTGAAAGAATCTTGAATGGAGTCTTCTACTTTGATTTTTCCTTAGGGTTTTGTCTTAGGGTTTGAGAGAGAAGAGAATGATGAATTAAAAGATGAAAATCTGACTGTTTTGAGCCTTTTACTAGTCAGAAACTCGTTTAGGGTTTTCTTGGAGGTTAAAACATATAAAAAAACCTTTTTAATGTTTTCCCGTCGGCTAATTCGTAACAACATTGTATAGGTTACTAAAATAGTCATAACTTTTAACTCAGAAATTGGATTGACGCGAAATTTGTGGCGTTGGAAAGTACACTCAAATACCTTTAATTGGAAAGGTTATGACTAACGTAACTATTTATATTTCAAGAGATATGGTCATTTGAAGTTGACCCAAGTAGAATCTTACATCAAAACTTAATCTATAAGGATACTTCAAGAACACAGATCAAGAACTCATCAAGAAATTAAATTGCTCAATATTTATGGATAGATTCGCAAAAGAAACTCATGATTGGTGTGTGGGTGAACAAATCCAACACTATGGAAGCTTACATATTTCTTAGGGTCAAACCCATGGCGAAATCCACAACAAAATTCAAGAACTCTATGCCTTAATCCTTTCCTCTTTTCTCCTCTTTTCTCTTCTTGAACTCTCAACTAAAACCCTAAGCATATATTGGGATTATAAAATTGAACCTAATAGGATTATACCCTTAAAACCTTACTGAAAACGAATTAAATCTGGTTGGGTAAAGGAAAGACCAAAATACCGCTCACTATTTTCGGGTAACTTTCCTTAACTGGACAGCTTGACTTCAAAAGGGCATATCTTACTCATCCGACCTCGAAACTTAGCAAACTTTGTGGCGTTGGAAAGATAATTCAATGATATTTTATTATCTATCTTGTAGAACACCTAAATTATCCTCTAATAAGAGTTATGGTCGTTTTAAATTGACCCAAAACTCATAACTTAGGCATAACTTGCAAAATTTCAGATTTTGCTATTTCCAATTTAGTTCTTTTCAGAACTCAAGGTATTACATCTAGTCACCTTAACACTTAAGAAATTTTTAATTTATCAGAAAAAATTACTCACTACGAAGGATGGTTCAAGTAATAGCTCAAAATTTTTTGGGGTGTTACAATATCTCCCCTTTGGGATCATTCGTCCTCGAATGACGACTGGACTAGGTATGGAATGGGATTACTCTTACTAAGGTCTGATTCTAATGGTATGCTCTTACTATATTCAAGATTAACCCAAATCCTTACCACCACATTGGGCTCATACCAAGAACCACCTAATGTTTAACAACACCACATTCAAGCTTAGTACTCTAACAATTCCTTGGACTCCTACTAACCAACTCCTTCGGAATCAACTAAGGGTTCTCATTTAACTATTTCTCATAGTAAGACCTTATCCTCCTCATCTATAACCTTAGACGGAATTATCACACCATCAGTAACACGGTAGGAACATTAACCTTCTCTTTCTAACATCACTCCATTTCTAAAAGAACCTCTGAAAAGATAATTCCCGTACTCTTTGGAATTCATTACGATCTTATTCTCGAACACTTGACTTGATTTCTCATCTCGTCATCTCCCCCTTAGGTCTAAAGCTAACACTCGAAAGCTATGGACCTATTCCACATTGAGAACTCAATTATTCTATCTAGGCACACATGGAAAATTATAACTTAATTGGAACCTCGTCTGATTACATACCATCTTGGTGCACCTCTTAATGCTCTTATTACTCTTGTGACTTAGCCACACTTCTTTTCCCTTATCTAAAGGTTAGGATCTCTCACTTATACCACTCATATTTATTGCAGCTAATATCTCGATTCCTCACTTAATCAATGCCAAGTCTACCAGATCAGATCTCAAGACTAACATCATCACCCTCATATTGACATTCTTTCGATCATGACACTCATGTCAAATTCAAGCTTAATGTTCATCACTAAATCCGAATATCAATACGATTGTTCGCCTACTATACTATACCTCATTGCTTAATTAGTTTTATAACCTTCTGAACAACATGATCCTCTCAAGCAAATCATAAGCCTAGCTTAGATCTATCACTTTATGAATACTTTTTCTCTTCTATTCAACACTCACACTTGGTCATTACCTACACTATGACACTTCATCGCAATCTCCTTTCTAGCTAAAACACACTCTACCTCCTATGATGGAATCTTCACAACTCATCACTTCTTAGTCTACCCATAAGGGAAAACTCCTCATTAATAACTTACTATGACTATGACTATAGTAACATAGCTTGTCAAAACACCGTCTCCCTTTCATAGATTATTAAACCTATGCATACTTTCCTCTAACTCTGGGCTCTTTCATTACTACTGCTCATGATCTCGTAACTCACGTTACCTTTTTGTGTGAAGATACTACCCAAGCTCTAAACATACTTTCTTATAAGGATCTCAGCTGAAACAAGGCTTAGAGAAGAGAGTACAACTCACTTTTAGTTCAAATGCACGATTCATATGAATATAGGTGCATTGCACTGAAACTGAACACTTACTCACTCATGGGCTTCTCTCAAGCCCCTCTGGAGTCACATGACCTCCTCAAGACTCTTGCTAAGAATAACTCATCGATAAAGGATTGGCCTTTCTTTTCAACTACCTCTAGTATGACGGGTAGTCGAATGGATATGAGAACGCACGAGTTAGAACAAGTCTCTATGACATAGCTCTATTGAATGATTTAGACTATGAAAGAAGGGAAACTTTTCTTAAATGTCCGTAGTCCCTCATTTATAGATGTGGGTCCCTCACAACCATAAACAAGATCCTACTTGACACGGCTTCATAGACACCCTAGAACACTTGAACTATGTGCTCTGATACCAAGTTTTTCACGACCCGAGCCTACACCCTGGATGTGGCTGACACTCAAGAACCATTGTTGGTCCCCAAGCGAACCCTCATCTTGGTTGACTACAAGTGGAAGACTAACTTAAGCATACAAAATCTTAAAAATTGAATATAATTCATGAAACTCAAATACAAAGATTTTACTTAAATGAAAAACTCTGAATAAAATTAAATTATTCGACTCACCATAAATAGGCAACGTAAGTCTTTAAAACATTTAACAAAATAAATGAAAAGACTTCTAAAACTCTATTGTCTATCTATGAAGCCTCTAAATGACAAAGATGGAAGTCGGTACAAGACCCACGACATCCTAACAACTGATATAACTGAAAGTAAAAGTGGAACCCTCCGGAAACAATGAGGCTGACCATAGCTAACACGAACTCCATGTGGTATCAACGAATCTCTTGTTGATGACCTTGAATATATGTATCTGGATCATGAAATGATGTAGAAAAATGGCTCAGTACGTGGAGTGTACGAGCATGTAAGGGGAATTCTAAAGCATAAACATAGGCTTGAACTTGATTAAAAGGAAACATACTTACCTCTTCTGAACTCACTCAACTCAACTCAACTCAGGAATAAGATACTCAACTCATAGATATGATACTCAACTCAAAGGTAAAATATTCAACTCAGTGAAATAAGGCTCAACTCAATAATAAGATATTCAACTTAGTGAAATAAGGTTCAACTCAATTATAAGACATTCAAATCTTGGTACTATAACTCTGGATACTCAACTCAATATAAAGCAACAATAAGAGATGCAATATATGGAAAGCTTTTAAAAAAGTAGAAAGCAACTCAATGTATTTAAGAATACAATATACTCAGTTTTTATGCAATGATACAATATAAACTGTGTTTGTATATGAAAATACAAGTAAACTCTATATATATATAAATACAAATATCTCTGTGGGACTTTCTCTAACCGACAACTATCAATATGAGCTATGTGATGATACAACGTCTCGTCCACGCTGCGAGAACTATCATATACTTTACAAGGGTATAAGACCTACTCACTAAGTGGATCCACTAGTTCTATGCTAAAAATCATTAAGGAATCATCTAAAAAGTATGACCCATTCTACCCACGTTGGCCACATAGTTTATGGAGGGCTGTGAGTTATTTGAACTCTCTTCGATATCGGGGCTGAATACTACTCCCAAAATATACTAGCTCATATGTTTAAAAACATAACTCTTTCTGTAGTTTGATATAATAACTCAAAAACTAGCCTAAAGGTTCTCTAACAAATCAGCGTTTCCTCTCTAGCTTAATTGTGAAAGCATTTATTCTTTACTAAAAAACTAGCTCGAAGGCTCTTTTGGAAATTGGTGTTTCCTTTCTTGATTAAATGTGAAAACATTTTAACTCTTTCGAATACTTAGTTCCCATATACTATTTAAAGAAAAGAACTTCACTCTTGCTCTTTCTCAACTCAATGCTCAAGTCTTTAAAACAAGTTTAAAACAATTGTAAAAGACTTCTCAAAATAATGTTCATGCCGAATTATGGATGTGAACGACTCGATCCAAGGTTTTCAATAACCATACATAGAACTTAATACTCGGAACTCAAGAAATTCAATGATAATACTCGCTTCAGGAATGCTTGATTGAGAGGGTTCATCTTGAATTATGGGCATGAACTATTCAACTCAATGACTCAAAGATACTTCCCATCTTAATACTGCTTGACTTATAGGGTTCATGCGGAATTATGGGCATGAACTACTCAACTTAGGACATCATGGGTAACGTGTAATAGTCCCATGATTAGGAATATAATCTAAAAAGGGTTAGGAACTCGATACTCAAGACTTAGAACTTGAAGATACTACTCCTCTCAAAGATACTCAACTGATGGAGTTCATGTAGAATTTATGGGCATGAACGACTCAAATCAAGGGTCTAAATAACAATATGGAACTCAGGTATATGACTCTTCTCATTCTCATACTTACTTCCTCAAAACATATCTCAAATCAACTGTAGATCTCAAAGGATTTAGAATTGAACTCAAAGACTTCTACTCTTAACTCTTTCTTGAATTTGAATTGTAAATAAAAATGTTATAATTCATGATATGAAGGATCTCAATAACAATATAATAATTTGATAACTAGGAATAGAGCTTTTAAAAGAAACATCAACTCATGAACTCAAGAACTCAAAATCAACTTATCTAAAAAATACTCAAATCTAGAGAAAGTATCCTAGATTACTCTTTTACTGATCTGAAAGTAGATGTAGGGCATGAGGACGAACTAGTCTAACACTATGATAGCCTTACATACCTGGAAGAATAAGTTTCTTGAAGAATCTTGAAGAAGAACTTGATTAGAAGCCTTGAAACCCTAGCTTGAAGGTAAACAATCAAGAAAACCTTTCTTGAGATTCTTGAATAAGTTTCTTGAAATCTCTATGGCCAAGAATTATGATTTTCATTAGTGATTCATATTTGTATGGAAGAATTTGAGTTGGAAAGAATGTATTATTGGAGAAAAACTTACCTTGAAGAAGAATCTTGAAAAAGATTGAAAGAATCTTGAATGGAGTCTTCTACTTTGATTTTTCCTTAGGGTTTTGTCTTTGGGTTTGATAGAGAGGATAATGATGGATTAAAATATGACAATCTGATTGTTTTGAGCCTTTTACTAGTCAAGAAAATCGTTTAGGGTTTTCTTTGAGGTAAAAAAACAAAAACAACCTTGTTAATGTTTTCCCGTCGGCAAATTCATAACAACATTGTATAGGTTACTAAAATAGTCATAACCTTTTACTAAGAAATAGGATTGACGCGAAATTTATGGCATTGGAAAGTAGATTCAAATACCTTTAATTGGATAGGTTATGGCTCACGTAACTCTATATATTTCTATAGATATGGTCGTTTGAAGTTGACCCAAATAGAATCTTACATCAAAACTTAATCGATATGGAAACTTCAAGAACACATATCAAGAACTCATCAAGAAATTAAATTGCTCAATATTTATGGAAATATTCACAAAAGAAACTGATGATTGGAGTGTGGGTGACCAAACCCAACACTATGGATGCTTACATACCTCTTAGGGGCCAAACCCATGGCGAAAATCCGCAACAAAACTCAATAACCTCGACGAACACCTTGATCCTTTCCTCTTTTCTCCTCTTTTATCTTCTTGAACTCTCAACTAAAACCCTAAGCATTTATTAGGATTATAAAACTGAACCTAATAGGATTAGACCCTTAAAACCTTAGTAAAAATGAATTAAATCTGGTTGGGTAAAGGAAAGACCAAAATACCCCTCTCTATTTTCGGGCAACATTTCTTAACTAGACAACTTGACTTCAAAAAGGCATATTTCACTCATCCAACCTCAAAACTTAGCAAACTCGATGGCTTTGGAAATATAATTCAAAGAGGTTTCATTAGCTATCTTGTAGCCCACCTAATGCATCATGTACTAAGAGTTATGGACATTTTAATTTGACCCAAAACTCATAACTTAAGCATAACTTGCTAAATTTCAGATTTTGCTATTTCCAATTTAGTTCTTTTTGGAACTCAAGATGCTACATCTAGTGACCTTAACACTTAAGAAATTTTAAATTGCTCGGAAAAACTTATTCACTACGAAGGATGGTTCAAGTCATAGCTCAAACTTTCCGGGGTGTTACATTTTATTATTAAAGAAAAAAAAACCTTTTTTGGCTTTCACTCTCTTAGAGAAAGTGTGATGCACACACTCTGCACATAAAATAGAAGTGTTTAAATGGAACATGAAATTGAAGTTGAAGCATTAAAATGGAACAAAATTGAGTTCTAGTGTCTAATTAAAATTTAGGGAAAAATTTAAGGGTCTATTTTTACCTCACCGTTTATCCCGACCCTCCCAATTAAAAAAATAAACAACTTAAAATTTTATTTTATAAAATAGTTCAAATTTTAAGTTTTTTTATTTTTTACCCCCTATCACGCCCCAAGCCTACACCCTGGGCGTGGTCGACACTCGAGAACCATTGTTGGCCCCAAGCGAATCTTTGGCCTAGCTCAACTCTCAGCGGAAGACTTACTAAACATCAGACAAACTCAAATATAAGGTTTTAACTCAAATGTTTCAAGTGAATAACTCAGAATATAATAAAATATTCAACTAGCCAGAAATAGGCAACTCAAGTCTTTAAAACATTTAACAAAGAAATGAAAAGACTCCTCAAATGCTACTGTCTATCTATGAAGCCTTTAATACTATGAGAGATGCCAGGACAAGACCCCCTATCATCCTAACAAAATTGAAATAATGGAAACAAATAAGGGATCCTCCGGAAGCAAGGAGACTCACCAAAGCTAACTCAAACTATTATGGTATCAACGAAGGGAATGTTGATGACCTTGATCTCCTGTATTTGCATCATGAAATGATGCAGGACAAATAACATCAGTACATTGAATGTACGAGCATGTAAGGGAAACACTGAACATAACATAAAATCTTGAACTTGGAAAGAAGGAAACATACTAACCTCAGCTCAACCTCAACTTAATACATTATAAAAACAACAAAAAATATGCAGTTTATATAAAGGATTTAAAACAATAGATAACAACTCAATGTATTTAATAATACAATAATAACTTTTATGTGTATGTGAAGATACAAAATAACTTTATTTGGGAGATTCTCTAACCGACAACCATTACTATGAGCTATGTGATGATACAACGTCTCACCCACGTTGTCAGAATTTTCCTATACCTTGCCGGAGTATAAGACATCCTCAACTAAGTGAATCCACTAAGCTATGCCTAAAAAGCAATAAGGAATCATCTAAAAAGTATGACCCTTTCTACCCATGTTCGCTACATGGTTTATGACAACTTTGAGTTGTATGAACTCGTCCCCATATCGGTGCACAATACTACTCTGAAAAATATAACTCAGCTCATATGTTCAAAAACATTTCCTCATCTTCAAGCTTTGAGATTATTACTCAAAAAAGTTCATTTAAAAAGATACTATACTAAAAAACTCCTCATGAACTCATTTGGAAATCGATGTTTCCTCTCTTTGTAAATGTGAAAATATTTCCCCTTGGGAATACTTAGTTCCCATATATTCATTTTGAAAAATTAAACTCAACTCTGCTCATCCTCAAACTCAAGTACTCAAGTCTTAAAACAACTTTTAAAAGATTGTAAAAGACTTCTTAAAATAAATCGAAAGAACTCTCAAGACTTTATTCTTAACTCTACCTTGAATTTGAATTATAAACTCAAGGGTTATGATTCATGTTATGAAGGATTTCTCGATGTTTAGGTGTATTTTAGAGTAGTTAGAATTAGAAAGTAGTAAAGGTACCCTTTAAAAGAACTCAGCTAGGTCAAACGAAAGATAAAGGAAGGGGGCAGGCGACCTTGGCACATTGAGTGGTGCAAGGTTCTGGCCCCTAAATTCAGAGATCTCTTCATGGCGCACTACTGCTGCGGCGCGCCAGCCCCCTGCTATTTATTTCTCATTTTGTCACCCTAATTTGCCTAGAATCAAATGGTTTCTTCCAAACCCTCTTAGATGCATTTAACCAACTTAAATACATGAAAATCTACTCGAAAACCCTCAAGAACAGTACTCTTTAACATGATCCTCACCTCAAGAACTCAACCAAGTATCAAAATTCAAGAACGGAAGACAACAACTCAATAATTTCATCAAGAACCTCAATATACTCAATATCATAGATGGATTTGATAATGTAAATCATGATTTACGTGTGGGTGAACGAACCCATCACTATGGAAGCTTACATACCTTTTAGGATCGAATCCTTGGCGAAAACCCCTTAAAGATTGCAGGAATCTTGATCATTTTTCCTTTTCTCCTCTTTTCCTCTTCTTGAACTCCTCTCAAAACCCTAAGTGTATTTAGGATTGTAAAAACTTGCCCAAATTAATTTTGACCCCAAAAATACTACTAAAAATGCTTTAAGCTGACTTCAAATGGGCATATCTTTCTTATCTGAACTTGAAACTTAGTAAACTTGGTGGCGTTGGAAAGAGGATTCAAGGAACATTCATTTGATTTCTTATGGGCCACCTAATTCATCCTGTACTGGAAGTTATGGCCATTTGAAGTTGACCCAAAACTCACAACTTAAGCATAACTTGCAAAATTCTAAAATTAGCTCTTTCCAAATTAGTTCTTTCTAAATTTAGCTCTTTATAAGGCGGGATGTTACAATATCTCCCCCTTGGGAACATTCGTCCTTGAATGAGAATACACTAAGTAGACTAAGGGTGGCCACATCTAACACCCAGCTCAAATACCAAACATGCAATTTAACACAACATTTCAACTTAAAAGGTACCAAGGAAAGAATTAGTACCTTGGTTTGAAGCTTCTCCGAAAGCAAAGAGATGGTGGTATCTCTTCTTCATATTATCCTCAGCCTCCCAAGTAGCTTCCTCAACAAACTGGTTCCTCCATAAAACCTTGATTGATGCTACCTCCTTGGTCCTCACCTAGTGAACTTGACGATCTAGAATCTGAACGGGTACCTCTTAATAAGATAGGGAATCCTTAATACCAATATCTTCAGTAGGTATGATAAGTGAAGTGGGACAACCTAGGAGTACCCCCTAGGCGTAACGCGGCGTACTTGACCCTGAATGGGTCTCATAATGATGAGTCCACAATTTGGACTCATTTAGGGCTATATTTTGATATAATTAGTGTCCTCAAATGCATATTTTGTCTCAATAACTGATGTAAACCCTTAAGTTTCAGGTATTTGGATTGAGAGACAAAGCATGGAAGCTATCAAGGAAAAAGGAAAAAAGCGGCTAAAAGAACGGAGAAAGGACTCCCTGAGGATTGCCTAATCCATTAGGTGTGTCGCCGAAAGGCCTTAAATCCCACCGAATGTTCCAGTGTACTGAGCCCTGAAGGAGAAGGTCAAGTTTGCGATGAAAATGAGCAGTCGGCGCATTGCCGAGCAGTTCCGTGAAGAAGCACTCTATCACCCAACACTAGAAAATGCGAGAATGATGAAGGAAAAAGCAGAAAGGCGATGAACCAGATCGAAGGGCGGATTGTCGAATGTGTCGGTATTCCTGACTAACTGTTCCGAGTGATCCTCCGCAACCCAAATTTTCAAACACTATAAATACTTGTTTAATTTGTTAGCTTAGTATAAGATTTTAGAGAGAAATTTTATTTTGGAGACTAAGAATATTTCAGTTTTAGTTCTTAGAGTTTTTGGAGACATTGTGCATGAACTTGAAGATTTGAAAATTTTAAATTCCAAGAAATTAGGAGTGGGTCTCGAAGAATCTTCATCCTTGACGTGTTTAAAGACTTTATAAATCGTACCCACTTGATGAAAACACTTATTGGTATCGATTTCTATCTCTTTTTCATGTCTAGCTAAAACCCTAATTCTTGGGGTGTGATTTTGTGAATATGGGTTAAATTTATTATTGGGTGTTGCTTATTGTTGGTATATTTGCTGTTTAAATGTGATTTCATTTAGTAGTTGTGTTTGAACTTAATGAGATTGTAGTTGCAAATATGATTTCATCTTAGTGTTTTTGGCTTACTCGAGAGAGAGGTTTTAAAACTAAGACTAATAAATCGATAGTTGGTGGTTATTGAGTCGTCATGGGTTCATCTTGAGAGAGTGAATCTTAGGCCCTCTCCCACACTTTCAGCTCGAGAGAGTTAATGGGCTAAGGTGGAGACTGTGCTTAAATGCGGCAACTCGGTGTTTGAGAGAAATCGAGTTGATTCGGGGTAAGTTGCTCAAAAGAGAATTTACCCGCACTAAAGTCTAGCCTAGTTACAAATATTCAGAGATGTATTATCAATAACATCTACCCGATAATGTCTTTTATCCCATATTCCTATCACATCTCAAGAATCCCGTCTCCCTATCTCGTTTCCTTATATTTTTGTTGTTTTTGTTGATTAATTAATACAAACCCTCATGGATAATTGACACTTGCGTCACCCCTTAGATTTAGTATATTTGTATTCGATAATGTTTATAGCTATGACTGATTAGAACTTAATTTTATTTTCTATTAATTCTTGAAACCACTCCCTATGGGAACGATCCCAACCCTTGGTTGGGTGATATCACTACACACAGTCGTTGGCACTTGAACTGAAGTAGTGTCCTGATACGTGAAGTCAAAATGGCACCGCTGCTGGGGAGTGGTGTTATTTGAGAATTTGTAGTTTATTAAAATTTTTGTTCTTCTTAGTTTTAGTTCTACTTACTTAATTTTTAGTTTTGTATTTTTGTTCTTTGAGCTTTGAAACAGAGGTGGTGAGTATGTCAAGCAGTACTTGTGAGCAAATGAAGTTTCCTCCATTAGAAGTAATGATGTTCAGGGATCGCATTCTAACCTTCAAACAATTGGAAGGTGAACGGATTTATGAGGCATGGGCAAGGTTTAAATCGCTTCTGATTCGATGCCCCACTCATGAAATTCTTGATATAGTCCTCCTGGACTACTTCTACAGAATTCTTGGTCCCGAAAACAAAGATTGGCTGACCAACTCATTTCGGGTGGTATTATACAACAACCATATGCGATAGCAGCCTACCTGCTTCATAACATGGCTGAAGCAAACCAAGAATTAGAGAAGGACTTCATGTTGGCCATGCTGATGACTCAAATGGATGAGTTAGCCAAAAATATAGTGGAGATTGAAGTCCAATGCAAAAGGAAGGATAGATACATCCCCCCTCATTAGCGAAGAAAGCCCAAGGACAATGAGGGTAAACATGTCAAAGGAATGCTCTCAATCATTCTCAACAAGGTAAGTGAGCATGATAGGGTGCTGGAAGAGATGAAGGAGATCATCAAAGTGATGAAACACATGATTGGTTCTCATTCCAGATCCATTCAGTTGCTCGAGAACCTTATGGGTCATGTGATGCCTCATCTCCTTCCGCCACAAAGCAGGGGGTTGCCAAGTGATGTTTTGGCTAACCCCAAAAGTGAAGTTTAGGTGTTAACCCGCGTCGTGCCACGACGTAAACTAAGGCGTTGTTTGGGAGGCAACCCAAAACCCTCTATTGCTTTATTTTTGTTTTAGAAATAATAGTGTGTTGAATGTACAGGTTAAAGTGTGGAGAATGTGTGGAAATTGCGTTTGGCGAGCTAAAAGTTCCATTCAACAAATCGCTGAACAGGTCGGCGACCCCGATGTTGTCTGCCGTATGGTCCCCCAGGTAACAGAAGGTCCTATAAAAGTCAGCGGGGTAAGTGACCACTCGGTGGATCGACGAGTGCAACTAACGTCGCCGAAGGGACGCGAATTGGAGGGTTATTAATGGCCAAAGGTTTCAAAGTTTCAAACTCTTCACTTTCCCTCGCTTTTAAACTTCAAAAACTCACACCAAATTAGTATTTTCAACATTGTTACATTTCATTCGCATTTTTAATGTTGATTTGAGCCTGGAGTTGGTTTACATTGCCGCCTAGCGTTTCAATCTTATCTTAATTGACACCAATGGTTGGTTTTCTATGCCCCGAGTTTGTTTTATAAAAAAATATACTTATTTGCAATAGCCTAATCTTGTTGAAGTGCTCTGATCCTACCTGATAGGATTAGATTGTTTAAATGCATGATTTAATTTGATAATCTTTCTCGAGTAGTTATGACTATTGAATTCCTGTAATTGTATGCCTTAAACTGGAATTAAAATTCGAAGGGTTGTGTGTAGGTGCTATGGGTCCTACCTTAATTATACTAGTGCATGCTTTGATTTTGTTTCCAGGGGTTGCGGGGTTGAATTCGAGACGTTGGGTTAAAAATAGGCACGTTGAGCCGTTTTTTGAGCTGGGTGGAGCATGCCAAACCACTCGGCGACTCGCCTAATGTCCCCAATCTTGCCCTTGATTTCATGCTTTATTTGATTATTGCTTCTGTAACTTTCAACGATAAGCTTGATATCTCCAAAAGCACTGGGCGACTCGCCGAAGGCTTTTCTTTCATCCTTTGTCTGCACTCCTAAACCTTTATGCACTGGAACTTTCAGTGGACCTGTCCTTTTTCGCCGAAAGCTATCGGTGACACGCCGAGTGGTTCCCCCATCAATCTAGCTCTCCCAAGAAATTCAGTGATTCACCCTCTGGTTTGGTTAGTCTGTCTGAAATTGTTCTGCTGTGCTTTTGTTTAAGTTTTTCTAACTTCTCTTCGAGATTTTGCAGACATAACTAAATCAAAAGCTACTGAAAGAATAACACCAACCCAAGAGAAGTCCAAAGGGATTGCGATAAATAAGGATGTAGCTACGTCAAAAGGCAAAGCTACGAAACTACCCACAACTAGTGGGAAAGGCAAGGGAAAGAGGCCCACTTCTGATAGGAAGACCATTACCCTAAACCCTAATACTCCTTCATGGGCCCGGGGATTCTGTAGAGCGGTGCAACTCTTTCTAGCATAATCACACTCAACAGACCTTGGTGAATCTGGCACTGTTGTTCCTCCTGAGGTGACCTCAGACACTGATGCCCAGGCTCAGGGTGAGGCATCGGGCACTGATGCACAGACAAACGGAGCTACTATGTAGACATGACCCCCTCTTCACCTCCCTCTCTATTTTGCTTTATTTCACTGGTGGATAATTTTTATTTGCAGTTGAGGACAAACGGTTTTTATTTTTGGTGGGGTGAGGCCCACCTTTTGTGTGAATATTGATGTTCGTGTTTTGTGTATATATTTTGGTCGTTGTTCTTTAAATTGTGTTGACACTGCTCTTTGTGGAAGGTTTGAGCTTGTGGCTCATTGATTTTAAATTGAAAATGATTTTTTACCCTTCCGGAAAAAAATAATTCCACCCCTTCTATGTTGAATGTGGTTGTTCTCTTGCAAATTTGAGCCTCGGTTTTGATCAATATCGATGACTCAAATAGTGCTCACAATCGAATGAACATGAATGTGTGGCTACGATGAGACTAAGTGAAGTTACATAGTCAATATGTGAACTCTTTGCATCTCATTATGACTAGCTAATTATCGAATTGATTCTCTTGTGATGAACGTTGCACACTAGCAAAAGTGTGGAATCTTGTTTGACTTTGGTGTTGATGCCTTCTGTGATGAGCTTACTTTAAACCATACATGATAACATCTAGAAGTTTCCCCGTTGGTTCGGTCAACTAAGTAAGGCTATCTCTTGATATGATCTTAGGCAACTTCGAAGAGTGAGCCAATTTGACATATACCACTTTTGTGGCCTACCTTGTGAATGTGTGAACCTCTTTTGAACACCCCTTGAGCCTTACCTTTCTTTGGAAGAAACTTGATGAAAACATGACCTTTCTTAATACGCTACCTATAATCCTCTTGAATTGTGTTTGATTGAATAGCCAACTTAGGCCAAAAGCCTAAGTTGGGGGTGTGGTGAAAAGAGAAGGCAAGTCAAGAAGTGCAAGAAATGTCCCCTTTAACCCATGGTGTTGAGAAAATGGAACCCTTCCATACAAAAAAAAAAAAGAGAAAAGGAAAGAAAAAGAAAAAGTTGTGAAATAAAGTTATGAGAAATGTAAAAAGAAATGGGGTTCCGAACAATCCATGGAAAGTGAAAAATGGGATGACTTATCAGCACTAAAGAAAATGATGAAAGTAGAGGAAAGGGAGTGTTGTGAGCACCACATTTAATGAGGATGAAAGTCACTGAGCCTAAATGACCATACCTTTGCACTCAGCCCTCTTACAAGCCTTGAAAAAACCTTTTTGATCTTGAGTGAGCTGAAGCAAATGTTGATTGGAAAATACAGGCAAACCTATGGGTGAAAGAGTACATTGTGTTCATCTTTGTGAGAGTGAGCGTTGCATTTGATTCCAGAACTTTAAATGATTAAACCACTGTGTGCGAATATGCAATCATTCTTTGTGTAAGGGCATTTGAATACCTTTGTTGAGCTTGAACTTGCATTTGAAGCAAGTATAGTGAGTTTGAGAATCTTTGATAATGGTGTGTTACATCTTGAGTCTTCGAGTATACAATTGATCCTTGCATGAGTAAGTTGAGCCTTGTTGTGTACATTCATGATTGAGTCTTGTGTAACACTGTTTGAGGCACCCTTTTTGAACTGCTGAACTTAAGTTTTACTTGAGGACAAGCAAAAGTTTAAGTTGGGGGTGTTGATGAGTCCACAATTTAGACTCATTTAGGGCTATATTTTGATATAATTAGTGTCCTCAAATGCACATCTTGTCTCAATAACTGATGTAAACCCTTAAGTTTTAGGTATTTGGATTGAAAGATAAAGCATGGACGCTATCAAGCAAAAATGTAACGACCCTCAAAATAAAGTAAGATAAAGTAGAGCCTCACAGGGGTTTTATGCATTAATAACTTGTTAAAATAATGAAGAATAGCCTTCTTAGTCGGTTTTAAAGAGTTTGGAAGTCAAACGTCAAGGGACGACCAAGACGTTCAGAAACTAGTCTTTTACTTGTTGGTGTGTTCTAGTATGTTGTTCTTGTTTTTATGTGCTGTTTGGAGTCTAAAATCAGTGGAGGTGACCCTAGCGTCTTAATAAATGTTTTTAGGGTCAAAACGTTCAGGTACGACTCCCCAGGACCACCCTAAGGGTCCCCGAGGAGGAGCTCAACCCTTGGCCAAACAAGCTGCTAAGGCAACTTGAAGTTGTGCATGAAGGGAGTGGCTCCGCGTCGCGGCCTGCTCCACCTAGGGCCAAAATTTTGGTCCACATCGCGGACTCTATTGTCTCGGAATTTAATTTCTAGAAACTCGTGGGAACACCTCCGCTTCGCGAACTTGATCCCCGACGAAATCTGCGAAAATAAACTCAAGTTTGACTTGTTTAAAAGGTCCAACTAAGTGAGGGGTAGTTTGGGTACTTTGGGGAATTATTATAAACTGTTATTCTACCTATTTTAGGGTATTTTAAGTTGGTTAAAACCCCAAAACCTATAATTAGACCCCATTCTTCAAATTGACCCTTCCCTCTCAAAAGTAGATTCTCTCAAAAACTCCATTGAAGACCTTGATGAAGCTCAAGCTAGAAGATGGGTTCTCAACTGATTTCTTCTTCAATTTCATGGGTCTTTAAAAATTAAGGTATGGTAACTCTTGATTCTTGAATAACCTCTCATTCAAGGAGTTCTATCAAAGATTTTCAAGAGAGATTCAGAGACCAAAATTCCCAATTTTCAATCTAAACATGGGTCCTTCGTCAAATGATTTTCTAAATCATTCTATTGATGAATTGATGTGGAATTAAGGTTTTTAAGATAATTTTCAAAGGAATTCTTGAAGAACCCATGATCCCCAAATTCTCAAAAATTGGCTTATGATATGGGTCTTTGCGAATATGATTTCTGTTGGTGAAATTATGTTTTGATTAGATTGTATTGATGTTTCCTATGATTATCTATACTTATTCATGTTGAATTGTTGGTATATTGATGAGTTGAGAATTATGGCCTTATGGGCAAAGTTATGGGTTGATCCATTTGTCTATAGAATTGTACTTAGATTATGTTTATGTTATTGAATTACATTGTTGATTCCTACTGCCATCTATTTCAATTGATTATGAATTGTTGAGGATTGATCCTTAGTGATCATGGCTTTGAGAATTGGTAAGTTGACCTAGCTTCTAGTGTATAGTATGAGAATTGATGTTGTGTGGTTTGGTCCACTTATGGTGGCAGTGTTTACTTCTTGTCTACCTATGCATGTTGAGATCATGGCCTTGAAGGCAATAGATGTGAAGTGAATTGATGATTATGATGCATATGTTTATGAAGTTATGCTATGAAGGTTATGTATGAAATCCTCAATGCTAGCATGATGTTTAAAGTG
>JAJOOR010008181.1:0-30545 GCA_036250505.1 Solanum acaule | reverse complement strand
CCCCCCCCCCCCCCCCCCCCCCCCCCCCCCCCCCCCCCCCCCCCCCCCCCCCCCCGGGGCGGGGGGGGGGGGTCTAAATCTTTAATATTTACTTTTTCCCTTTTTTTAATCCTACAAAAATATCGTTGTTACTTTTATTTCTGATTCTATAAAATAATACATAAAGTAATAGATATACAATATAATATATATCAAAAAACATAAATAAAATAAAATTTATTATATAAAAATAAAAAATAAAATTCTTGAATAAATATCAATCAAACTTATGAGATCTGTCAATTAATTAATAAGGGATATTTTAGTCTTAAAAAAATTAATTTTTTATTTCTACTTCTGCTTTTTTTAAAAGCAAAATTTTTTAGCTTCTTCCCAACAGCAGAAAAACTGCTTTTGCTTCCATTTAAAAGCAGTTTTAAAAATTTGTCAAACACTTAATTTCTCAAATATGTGTTTTTTTCTTCAAAAAGTCCTTCTGACCTCTCAATAGCAATACTAATCAGGCTCTAAGCTGAAGTAAAATAGCAAAAAAGGGCTATTTGAAGCCGTGGACATGTGTATAGTTAGCAGTAATATCACGATCCAAAAATGGACGTGATGACACTTGTCTTATTCCACCAAGACAAGTCAGCCTAAAATCCAATCAGTACGATAAAAATGCGGAAATACGATAAAAATAAAAGTTTAATACTCAATCACTAATGCGGATAATAAGTTAACTTAACTAAATCCCAAAAATTGGGTGTCACGTCACAAGCCTCTAATGTAATACAATAGAATTGAAAGAAAATACATAAGTCTCAAATGACATTGTCTCTCAAGTAGAACAAAATCATAAATAGGAGTAAGAGGGACCGCTGAGATGACAAACAACTACCTCACAAATTTCAACAAGAAGCCTTGGACAAGAAGAGAAAAGTGAGTATCACGAAGATCCGGGCTCGCTACACAAATGTAGAAGCAAGGGGTGAGTACCAAACCACACGGTACCCAGCAAGCAAACTCTTAAACACAAGCTAAAGGTATAGGATACGAGTACTCCTTACACCCCAACCGAACCTCCACAACTATAACCTACATGAAAACCAATCCAACCTAATAGTTCACATTTACTTAGCAGATAGTTCAACCACACCACTTCAACAATGCAGGTCAGCGACATATAAGATCAGGTTCACCAATCACAAGTTCCACAGAAATGCAGTCACAAGTTCACAAATGAAAAAGATATGCAATGCAATGTCAAGTATAGTGATACATGTCTGACCTAACGATACATACCCGCCGTCTCTCAGTCCAGGATCCATGGGGGACATATCTGTCCATGCATCATCATGGCGTGTGGCACGACCCTCGATAATAAAATCTGTTGCAGCGTGCGACATGTCCGTCGATAATAGAATCTGTCGCGGAGTGCGACACGTCCCTCAAATCATAATATCCGTTGCAGTGCGCGACACGTCCCTCGAAATGATATATCCTCTTTAATTTCTTATTCTTCCCCAATTCACATAACATTTGTCACAACCATGTTTCAGAACCAATGCAAATGACATGTTCACACAAATAATGAGGAAATGACCATTTTCATAGCATTGCACAATTCACAACAACACAACCGTGATACAACATTGAATCAATAAGCCTTTCAAATCTTTCTGAACACATCACACACCAATAATTAATCATGTTGTCTTTTATTAACCCTTTTACATTATTATAATTATTCAATATGGATAAGTCAACCCATCACTAAGTCTCATTACTCCCCAACACATACCACAAGAAAATACAGGATTTTATACACTTAACAAGGATTGAGAAATCCACTTATCTCAAACAATCGAACAATTACTCCGGGACTTGACATTTCGTTGAGATTCCAAATCAATGCAATCATTTAAATAAATGACCACAATAAGATTTCAAGACTAGCAACATCTATATTCTATGTATCTAGTCTAGACCCAAAAACTCACTCAAACCAAAATCAAGTTTAGGGTTAAATTTCAATTTCTCCAATTTCATAAATCTAATAATAATCATATAATATAATACACATAATATTTAATTACTTATCTCAATAGGTTAAAACTTGAATTATAACTTCATAACGATAAGAAAAATCGTGAAAGCCAAACTAAAGCCCTAATCACTTTTATTACTGACGCACCACTGCATTCAAAATTTAGATGAATGCCTCCATTAATTTTCATGATTACCTAGCCATCATTTTGCCATAATGATACCATGATTGCACCAAAATTTTCTCCAATCCTACACCACTATATATATATATATAATATAAATTAAGTCTGCAAATTTGGTTTCCTCCTTACTCTTTAGTCTTTTTCACTCATTATTGTAATGATAATAATAACTATAACCACATTAAGACCTCAATGATTATTTTCAATTGCATAATTTAAGAAACTGGTTAATGTTACCTGAACGTGAAGTGGATGATTTCTACACCAATCACCGCTATACGCAGGTAAGTCCCGACTACTTTTCATTTCGTAAATTATGACCAAAAAATTCTCAATCTTAATAATTTATTTTATTTTCCTATATGGGTCAAATGGTATATAATATTAAACACAGGAAAAATTGTATGAAATAGTTAACTATTAATTCAAATTAAATGTTATAGCCATAGTTTATTTTAATTGTAATTCGCAGCAAACATCCCTTTTTTTGCCATCTGATTCAATATAATATACAATTAGCTTTCGGTATACAATTAGTCATTTTATATATTTCGGTATAAAATGTATAAAATGTGTTTGTGTTTGTATAAAGCGAGAGAAAAGTGTATATACAAATACAAATACAAATACATATATTTTCGTCTTATACACTTATAATTATACGAATACAGATCTTATTATACAAATTACAATGTACAAATGAATTTATACAAAACTGAACAATTTGTATAAAATTGGATGTTTGTAACGAATTATACAAATCAAAAGCGCCATAGCAAACATAAAATTTTCTATGGAGCACAATTATGCAAACAATAGCTATAACATACAAATATGGTTTTTATGTTTGTTATATGTGAAAGTTGCTCTTAAACAAACAATAAATTTTAGGTTTAGCAAACATAAAAATCATATTTGTATGTTATAGCTATAGTTTGTATAATTGTGCTCCATAGCAAACTTTATGTTTGCTATGACTATTAATTTGTATATTTCGGTATACATATACATAAAATTTGTATTTGTATATTTTGGTATACAAACTAAAACATAGTAATTGTATATAAACAAAATTACTACATATATACAACACATATGTATACCGAATGAGTCTATTTGTATATTTCGATATACAAATGGGTCTTGCAATTAATTCTTATACAACACATATGTATACCGAATGGGTCTATTTGTATATTTCGGTATACAAATGAGTCCTGCAATTAATTTTTATACAACACATATGTATACCGAATGGGTCTATTTGTATATTTTGGTATACAAATTAAATGGCAAAAAACATGGAATATTTGTTGCGAATTACAAATAAAAAAAATTATGACTATAACATTTAATTTAAATTAATATTTTGCTAGTTCATACCATTTTCCTTTACAAGTAACTAATGAAAAATATGAGCAAGAATTTGCACAAGTCTAACATATATATATACGTCACATTAATTAGAAATTATTTTAATGAAATATGCCACAAGTGAGTAAATATGGCCCATCACTTTATTGATTTGTTGTACCCTTTCCTCCATTTTCACGTGAAAGCTAGTGGAGGTGTTTAGCACCTCATTTTCTTATCCCATTATATAACTATGTTTGGGTCGTTTGATTTGAATTCAAGTTATGATGGGATTAATTATGATAGAATAAATTATAATATGATTAGTTATGATGGAATAAGTTGAGATGAAATTATTTTTTATTGAGTGTTTGGTTTGTTGTATTCAAAATAATAAATTTTAAGAACAATTTATTTGTTTACCAAAATACCCTTCATGAATGTAAAAAGTGATGTACCAAAATAGTTGAAAGAGACATTTTTGTCATTTATTTATTTTATCCCGAGATAAGTTATCTCGGGATTACTATACCACCCAAAGGGAGGGATAACTTATCCCGATACTAATTATTAATCCCGGGATAAGTTATCCTGGACTTGCCAACAAAACAACAAATTAAGTGATACTATAATTTAATTCCAGGACTATTTGGTATTATCCTTCACACCAAACGACCCTATAGATATTGCATAGGTTCATGATAAAATATGTATAATTTTTTATATAACACGATTAATGAAAAATCATTTTGTATAAAAGCTATCGTATATAATAATAACGTATATAATAATAACTAATTTTAACATCACTAAACTTAATATCTCTATTAAAATAATTGATAATTTATTTTTAAAAATTATATAAAATAAATACACGTACATACAAATATATATTGTAACTAAAGATTTTTCCGCAAATAATTAAGACATTTTAGGAGGAAACTAAAATTATTTTTTAAAATCATTAATTTAAATATGATATTCTCAAACACGTGCAGTGTTATAGTAAAAATTTTAAATTTAGGCTTATAAGTCTTAGACACGAGACAAGGATTACTTTTAACACCTAAGGTATTAATACAATTCTATACCCAAGAGAGAAAACGGTATTCTAACCAATATTTAAGTAATGTCACGTGCCTAAGATTTGATTCTAAACTCAAGGCAGACTTATGTTAGAATTGGAGTGTTATTTCAGCTCTATATATATCCTCTTTCTTGGGATATGCATTGCCAAATAGTAAACTCATATAGTAACTCTTTAGATGCTCCATAGTATTATTGTGAAATTTGGGCCAGAAAATAAGTATTTGAGTGGTGTTGATTTAATAGATTGATTATTGATTTCGTTGAATTACTATTCTTCATTTATTAATTAGTTACCATCAATATATTTAGGCTTGCACTTAATTTCACTCTGTGCTTATATAATAAACAATGTATTCAAACTATACTTAGATTATTTTGTGGTAGTATTCATTGATGATATTTTGATCTACTCTCGAAGTGAGGTAGGACATGAATAATACAATAGACTGAGAGTTATGCTACAGACACTTAGGGTCGTTTGGTTCAAAGATTAATAACACAAGGATTAGTAATGCATGATTTATTTTTTATTAAGTGTTTGATTCATTGCTTTCCACCTAATTTTGTGTTTGAATTAAAACTCTACAAAAAGCTTCTTTTCAATTATACCCTTGAATTATTATGATATTTTATGTTTTATGTAATTGAGTCAAGATAGATAACTATCGAACAATATTATTTCTTTGTGGCCTTCTAACTATCTGATTAGATATGATTTTTTTTATCATTCTTGAAGTATGACTTAAATCTAAATTACATCCTTATGTTATATAAGTGAACAAAAAAATCTTTTCACCTAAAAAGTTGCAAGATTCATCGATCTGTCTATTCTTTTAAGAAACTCACGTCACCAACAAAATAAATGTGTCAAATCAAATGAATAGATGAACACATAGTTAAGCTAGTCAAATTGAATAATTTTTCTAATTTTTAGAAATTGAGATTTTAAATCATATTCAGAACTCTTGAGCTTGACATGGCGTAATACTTCTACATTATTGACTAGGATTTTAATTTTGACCTTCTTACCTACAATGGAGAGTGGTTCCTACACGTGTCTCTTCCCAATTCGACCACATAATTGACTCGATTTTTACTCCATAAAGAAAATTAGGAGGTATAAAAAAACTCGCAAGTAGTATAATTTTCTAGTCAATTCAGAACAAAAAAAAGATCCATCCGTGTTTATACCGTGTATCTAGAGAATTGCAATATTTTTTTTATAGGAATACTCAAATTAACTTTACAATTATTTGACACAAAATTCAGCTAATGTCCCTGTCAAAAAACAACAACCAGTGCTAAGATAAAGCCTGTGCCCAATACACCTCATATTTATTTGTTTGTTCCATGCCACCACCCAATTTGGCATAGACTCTTCTTGGTGAAGGTATAAACACTCATTTATATTTCTTGTTTACATTGTTTCTAAATATAATAATAATAATAATAGATGTTTACTTTTAATACTGTTGAAGAACCAATGTAAAAGATGCGCATAAAATAAAATCATACCATTGGATACATATCTTAATTTCACATATAATATTGTCATTTTTACTAAAATGTAAAACTCCATCACAATGACTATTTCTCAATTATACTGTTGAAGGATATATTTTTCGCTCTCTCAGAGTAAATTCAACTAATTAATAACTTAAAAATTAGATTTTTAAAAACTACTACTACTTTTTAATATCTATATAATAGAAAAATACATTTTAAATACATATTGCCACGACAATTGAGAAGTGAAAATACACCTATATTTTGTGAATTTTAACCCAATTACTACATATCATATTATTACGTCAACATAAAAGCCAGAGGACAGAAATGGAACTTCAGACAAACAAAATCAATTGTTGCTTTGTCATAAACGTTAAACCATTCAGATTACGGGCTATAAATACTCAGTTTCCATCTTCTTTTTCTTAAAGAATAGGAGCGAGACTTTCATAGTGAAGGGAGAGGCGAAGCAACTCCAGAATCATCTTTTGCCCACATTGCTAACTAACTATTATTACTACTATTTGCTCAACAAATATATATATAGTTCCTTCTAGAGTACTCTACACTAATATTCCCTTCAATTTTTTTCTGTGAAAATGGGATCACGTTACGAAGTTGAAGTAAAAATAACTTCAGCCAAAGATTTGAAGAACATCAACTGGCGTTACGGTCCTCTGAAACCATACGCAGTTGTCTGGGTTGATCCCAATTCTAAATGCTCCACTAAAGTCGATGAAGATGGTGATACTTCCCCTTATTGGAACGATAAACTCCTTATTCCTTTGAATTCTCCGATTGATGAATCCATCTTATATATCGATATTGTTCATGCTGTTGGTGCCGAAGAGGACACCAAGCCTCTCATCGGATCCGCTAAGATTTCTCTTAGCGAAGTCGTAGATGAGGCTGGAGTAGGCGGTGAGGTGGAGCGTACGCTCCAGCTCAAACGCCCTTCTGGCCGTCCTCAAGGGAAGGTAGAAGTGCAGGTTACCGTACGCGACCCACGCTATCGTGCACGGGATGCGTATTACGCACCTCCATACGGTGTGCCGCCTCCGGCGCAACCTTATAATTACGGCGGAGCATATGGCGCCCCAATTCCGCCTTACGGGCAGCCGGCCCCAGGGAGTTACGGGCAACCAGCATACGGGATGGGAGGCTACGGGCAGCCGGCTGTGGGTAGTTACGGTCAGCCAGGTGGCGGATATGGTTACGAAGAGGAGAAGAAGAAGAGCAAATTTGGAATGGGTACAGGATTGGCAGTGGGTGCAGTAGCGGGGGTATTGGGTGGAGTGGCGATAGCAGAGGGTATTGATCACTTGGAGGATAGTATCGCCGAAGATGCGGCGGAGAAAGTGGAGGAAGATCTCGCCGACGATGATGGTGATTACGGAGATGATGACTTTTAAGCTACCGTTAAGTTTGTAATAGTAATATTCTTATGGGTAATTTGGTGTGAGCGATAAAAATAAATAATTATGGATAAAAAATAATGATGGGATAAATTTTTTGTATCTTGTTTGATTGTCATGTTTGTGATTAATTTATTCCATCATTTATACCACAATGATAGTGATGGAATAAGTTAAATCAGAATAGCTAATCTCGAAATAACTAATTATGGGACAACTTGTTCCCAGCCAAATGACCCATTAGAGTATTTCTGACGCCAATAAAGTTAGTAAGTACTCCTCGTCATCTTTATTTATTCACGGTACTATTTTGGTATATCCAATAATATTTATTCAATTTATAAAATTAATGAATAATATTTCATGTTATGTCTATTTTATATTAAATATTTTCATTTTTCAATATTTATATGATTATAATAAGAGTTATTTGATAAAATTATCTTATTATTTACTGCTTCTTAATTCATGTGTGAAGTCGATGATGGACAAGATTATCTGGGAAAAGTAAAAATTATCGTGAAAAGAAAGGGAATAATGAGAACATGGAAGCACAAGTTTATATTCTAGTAAATCATGAATAACCAAAAAATAATAATTGGAAGCTATTATATGCTAAATGTTAACTGGATCGAATAAATGCAATGTTACGGAGAAAAGTTGTTCTAGACGTATATTTTTGCGTCTTTTAAGTGTTTAATTAAATTGCTGTAGAGATGTATATCTATTTACGTACTACTAAAAAATTTCAATTATATGTAAAAACCTAACAAATTCAAATTCACTTGTTAATCATATGCGGACATATTCTTTGTACTTATAGAATCATGTCAAATTTCTTGGTAGTTGGAATAGATTTAGTTATTAATTATAGAAATATTACGTTTTAGTCAAAGTTGATTTTGAACTAAAAACAATTTTGTATTGGTTAAGAATTTCTTTATTTTTATCGACCAAAATCATTTATTCAAACATTTAGATAAAGAAAAAACACTTTTTTTAAATTAAAAAAAAAATACATGATGATTTTGAAACCAAAGGCCACCTACCACCTTGGGTTTTAAAAACCAAAACAATTTATTTATGCACATGTTGATTTTTTAGTTTTTTATTTGGTGTTCGATATTCGCATTAGAGTCCGATTATTTTGAATTTGTACTACGTAAAGCTCTATTAGGGATGAACCGCTCTCTATCAATATTTTTTTCTTACTCAAAATTCAAACCCGAGATATTTAATTAAGAAAAAAACAGCTTCATCCACTCACCACATCTTTTGGTGGTAACATACATATGCACATGTTGATTTGAGTCCTAATATCAGAAAAAAGTTTGGGTCACACAAGTGGACAAATGGTGAACGACCATAGCTTAGTACTCGCTCCGTCTTACACTAATTGTCATGTTTTTTTTTTATCGAAAAGGAAAATTTTATGATCAACCAACTCAAAATATTTACAACCTCCTGTTCATTGGATTTTAGAGACATGAACTCCCAATAATAAGAGATATTAAGACTTGACCTCAACTAACATAGTAGGTGTGTTAATTAAATTTTTTGTTTTCACTAAGGGCCCGTTTGGCCATGCGATATGAAATCATGATATGATATTATAATATGAAATTATGAGATGAAATTAAAGTTTTGTTTGGACATGCAATATGAAATTTTTGTGTTGTATATATTCTCATAAACATAAGAATCTCATAAGTTGTAAAACTATTAAAATAGTTCCAATTGTTTATTTAATCTTACCAAATAAACAAAAATTTATAAAATCGCATAATAAATTACATCTATTTGTTCTCCACTTAAGTAATTGTTTCATCTAACTTTAATTCAATAAGAGAAATTGAACATAAATTGTAGTGTACTAGTCTTTAATATAATACTCCCACATATTATGGACAATCTCCTCACGTTGAACTTGCATTTCTCGATTATATGACCGCGAAGACGAACCAACATAGTTACTTTGAGTCATTTGTTGGTCAATATCATTCGCAACTATATTTTCATGTTCATAGACCATAAATATTTCATCACTCTTGTGGTATTCTCGCAAATAATTATGTAACATTATATAAGCTATGACAATTTTCACTTGTGTGTCAATATCATAATGGTTCATGCCTTGTTTCACTTGCGTGCAATTACACATTTTCAGTGCATTAATTTCATGCTAAAATCAAACATATTGGAAGTAGTGATTATCAAACATACATCACCTATTTTGTCATTTTTCATATTAAATTGTTTTAAACATTTTCATATGTAGCCAAAAGAGAAGCTTTTTTTATTATGAAAAACCAAAAAAGTATTACTTCTTCCGTTCTTATTTATATTCACCAAATCAATTTCTTCTTTATCATTTATATTCGCCAAATTTAAGGTAATAATAAATTTTATGTTTGTTAGAATAATAAATTTTAAAAAGTAATGATGTGATTTTAAATTTTATTTACATATGAAATAAATGGTTAGTAAATATAAATGTGGGGTTGTTTTAACAAAATATAAACTTGTGGATTAATTTTTGTATTGAAAAAATCTCAAATCATGATATGGAATTCCAAATCCAAATCATGCTATTTGGAGAAAATAGGTAGTGACTTTTTCAAACATTTGTTTAGACCTTATTGAGTATTATACTATAAAATGTATCTTGTATATTATTTTCAAAGTTAATTTTGATATTTGGAACCTTAAGTATACAAGTTTAAAATTGGGGATGACCAAACATATAATCGTTAAAGAGAAGTATTATTTTTAAGATCTAACCATAAACCACAAAATATTTAATTAGTAGTAATATGTTTTAGTTGTTGGGCTATGCTTTAAACAGTCGTCCGTCCTCGAAACTGTTATTTGAAATCCACAAAACCCTAAACCCTAAATTATTACAACTACTATAAAATGACAGACATGAAGATGTTTTCATCTCTAAGGGAAAAGAGAAAGCTCTTTCTACAAAGAATCCTATGGTTTGTTGATTAATTTTGACTCAAGTCATGAATTTTGCTACTCATCATTTTACGTAATGATGTGTAATCCCTGTGGTTTAATATTTATGCATAAAACTTAATCTTTGACCTATATGCATAATTTAATTTTTTTTATATTACTCAATATAATTTTGTACCTTACACACAGTACCCTGTTCAACTGAAGTCCCTTAATGCTTTTGATTTGTCAAGTGAAATAATGAGTAAGATCTGCTTACACTCTACCCTATCTTTGGGACCACATCGGGTTTCTTGTTGTTTCAGAAGCAAATGATGAGTTACTCGGATTCCCCTTCTAGACATTATGGGTGATGCAAAAACCGAGTTTCTGATGTACTATTTATTTATTTATGGTATGTTTGAAATTTTTAACCTTTGCCTTTCTGATGCACTATTTATTGAGTTCTTACATTTGTTTCATTTTCAACCTGGTGCTGTATTTCTGAATTTGTGTTTCAGAGCTTTTTTTTGTTCTTAGACTTTAATTAAAAAGCACATGATGAGTTACTCGGATTCCCCTTCAAGATATCATGGGTGATGCAAAAATCGAGTTTCTGATGCACTATTGTCTATTTATTGGAATTTTTATCTTTGCCTTAACATCATTTGCTATTTGTTTTTGCCTGCTTCAAGAGGGGATGGAACAGTCTAATTCTTTTGAAAAGATCTTCACAACTAAATCTTTCCAGTGGATCCATTTTGGATTAACGGCAAGGATTTTAGCTCTGAATGCATCACACTGGAGGGTATTTTGTTATGTTTATATTATAGTTAGACACTTGATACTACAGTTATTAGTGAAGATAACTGGTGATTCTAGAATGAAATCAATTCCCGCCTTGTCGGTATGGTTCTTTCATATGTTATAGGCAAACTGCATAGATTCAACTGCGCCTGCTGAAGCTGTATTTAAAAGAGGAGGTGAAGAAGCTGCAATTGGAGCAGTTTAAACCGACCATGTTTGTGTTGTAGGTGCCTAAGGTTGCTGCCTAGCTGGTAGCTAGTTTGCTTACTTGTTTTTTTATTCAAAGTATTACCCTACCTTAGGAGGTACAGAGGCTATTATTGCTAGATCCTTGACTCAAGGACAAGAACATCAAATTCAGGAAAAGAAACAACACAAGGGAAGATGCCATGACAATATAAGAAGTCTATATTGCCTTAATTATAACTTGCAGGCCAATTCACTTTCATCTGATGATCATTGATTCTTTACCGTATTGTCTGTCTACATATTGGTAATCAAGAGAAAAGGAAAAGGAATATGAAATCTGATTTCATTATCAAACAAGAGGCAATATACCCAAATACGAGTCTATGTTTTGAGTCTAGAAAGATTTTTGAAGTTCACCTGGACTAAAACAAATAATCTTGAATGTCTCAAAATTGATGTTAGCTGGGACATAGTAATATGTGTTTTCATACACAATATATTTGGTAGGTGCTGGTAAATTTTTGAAATTCAAACAGCAGGCTACCATCATCACCCTCCTCGTAGCATTCTGCAACCTTAAGACACACCATTCTCAACAGACATCAGGCGATCAGCCTGGGATTTCTCAATTTCAAAATCTTGACCTCCCCACTTCCGCATACGCTCGTTCGTCTCCTCAACCTGCATGTTTAGCTCCTCTTTTAAGATACTTCAAAGCAAACAATTTCAGGTATGTTTTTCCTTGGATAAAACTTTTGGTTTATGATCATAACAAGTCATTGTGCTTAATATGATTTATGTCTTTAAGTTATTAACTTAGCACAACTTCGATCTGTAACTAAATCAGTATTTGGCTCTAAGACCAATAAACGATAAGTTCCAATTAAAATACTATAGCTCACAACACCAAACATACTAGTTACTATCCTGATAAAACTACAAGGCTGATAAGTTTGTTAAACAACTAAGCAAGTGGCAAACTAGCAAGATGTTTACAATACAGTAAGAGATAAGATTCCAAATATTTGGAAGATTATTTCAAATAAGTGTTTGTTTATCAAATTGGCTCATTATTTCAACTTCAATCTTGAAATATAGAATTTGAGGTTTGAAAAAAAAGTATTCAGAGTTTTTTCAAGTCTAGTCTCACAAAACGTCAACGGTGTTTTCATGTCAAACATAACTTCAACATTCAAACACTATTTCCATTTAGATGCATGTGAATTCCCTACTTTCTATTAGTTAATAACAACTAGAAGCTTGCCCTCTGGTCCTGTTCATTACTTGATCTACACATTAATAGAGTACTTCAAAAGTATGAATCAAGAAGCCTATTTTCAGTATTTCCATACCTCCTTGTTCCAATTTGTCTTATATAGTACAATCAATAGTAGCACAGTCTGCAAAGATGTCCCAGCTATCATTCCCAGCCAAAGTCCCTGCAAGTCATTCAATCATAAGTACGATAAACTCAGTAGAAAGTAGATTTTAGCAACAAATCTGATGAGGTATAATGACAATAAATATGATCCAGCTTGTTTAATCAGTAGTGTTCGATAGTACTTCTCCAAAAGAAGAAAATGCGCGGGGAAGTTAGGCGGGGTAAGGAAGGGGGAAGGATTGTGTACCTAATATCAACATGTCAAATACTATTGCTAATGAAACTCAAAGACTTAAGTTTACCTTTGCTCCCAACTTTGCCACATAACCAAGAATAAATCCTAGAGGGAGTCCAAAAATGTAATAACATCCCAGATTAATGTAAGCCACTAAAGCTTGCCATCCACCTCCCACAGCAACACCTACAAAAGTCCTCACGGCTTAACATGGTAACGAGACAATACAAATCTAAGAAACAGCTAGTGTGAATCGAATGTGACACCTGATATAACAGGCTGAACACTATTAAGAACCATAGTTATTCCGAGAAGGTAAGAAAGATCACCAACAGCTTGTTGCATATCTTTGCTGCTAGTAAAAATAACGGCCAAATGCTCTCTAGCTACCATCACAATAACCATACAGAGTAGCCCAATTAAGAGTGACTGAAACACTGAGATATAGACAGAGTATTTAGTGGCCCTTGGACGTCCTAGGCCAAGCTCATTTGAGACCCGTACACTAGGGGAAATAAACAAGGAAAACAAGAAAGAGAAGTGAATAAGTTGAAAGAAGAATATGAGATTAAACTAAGGCGATAGGATGAAAAAAGCAAACAAAATCAGCCGAACAAGTTAAAATCAAGGAAGCATCCCTCACTTCCTTGTTGTCATATGTAATATTTAAGGTAACATAATAAAAGAAAGACAAATCATGACAGGAAGCATATAAAGTTTAGTAATTTTTTCCAGATTCTGTGAGCATATAAATGAGCCCCTTTATCCAAATATCCACATTTTGACAACTACAGTGTACAGAACACCACCTCAACTGCAACACACGAGCTACAAAAACTACGTGAAGTTGTGAATGTTGATCAAGAATTTTTACCTTATGGCAGCATTAATTCCAATGAACAACATGCCTTCATACCCATTGACATTCATGCTGTAAAACAAAAACAATCAATTAGAATGAGATGTGAACATATATTGCTTCATGCCTTCTGTACCATTTGCTACATATATTGTATATAAAACACCATTCTTGGGCACGACGGATAGACAGGACTTAAATACAAGAGTTCACAGAGAATGAACTGGTGCAACAATAGAAACATAAAGACTACAGTAAACTCACCAAATAGAAATAGATCCAACTGCAATAACTGCATTGTCAAGATGGCCAACAAGGATGATAATACTCATCATATACCAAATTTCAAGACATAGCATAATGGCTGAGGCAATGGAGAGCCTCACAAAGGACCACATTTCGTTAAATGCTGCCCAGGACAATCCCTTCCACCCATCCTTACACCATCCAACAACATAAGCAAACTGAGCTATTGCCAAGACCCAATTTGTTAGGTCAAAGGCTATGGCAGCACCAGTCGTACCCCAGCCGAATGTGTAAATAAAGAGCCAAAGGAGCATAGCATGCATGAGCAGAGTCACAAATCCAATCCAGGCAATCACATCAACTTTGCTTTGGGCTTGAAGGAATTTGGAGGCCGGAAAATTGATGGAAAGCGAAAATAATTGGGGGATGATTAGTATGGCATATTCCCCCGCAAGCTCAGCAATGTGAGATTCTTGGCCTAGCAGCTTAAGCACTGGGGTTGCAAATAGATATATTGGCAAGAGCAAGATACAAGTTGCAAACAGAATTATGATAGAGCGTTGCATATAAACACCAAGCATGTGAATTTGCCCTGCACCATATGCCTGTCCACACAGCGTCTCCAATGCACTTCCCATTCCCAACTGACCAAAAGATTATCAGTAATTTGATATAAAAGAACTGTGACTCTACCTATCAGTACGTAAGACACATATTCAGTCTCTCTAAACTGGAAATGCCATGTCAAAATTAGTAGAAACTGATATTATCATATTAGCACCAAAATTTACACATCTACTCTCATGTAAATATGGTTCAAGGTGCGAGAAAGTACTATGCTACTCCTATTGTGTTAATATGGTTCAATTTTAAGACATTATTCTTTTCATTTTGTGACATACAACAACAACAACCCCACGTAGTGAGATATCACTAGGTATGTTGTTGTTGTTGAACCCATAATTTCAAAAGTACAATGAGTTCACTAAAACCCTTAAATGTTAAACCCGTCAAGTTTATATGAATCCTAGATCCGCCTACCATAACAATCAGAGGTGAAACCAGAAATTTCAGTTCAAGAATTAATTTGTGACCTGCATACTTTGTATGATTTTCAGTATACACCGCATAATTTTTTGACGAAAGATTACGAGTTAGAGGTTAGAGCAGAATATTACTTATACAATAAGTATCCTCTTAGAAATGCACAATATAGAAAGAAGGAGTAGAGGGCCTAACCAAGAACCCGAATGAGAAGGTTCCGATGACTGATTGAGCAATAGAAATAGCAGAAAGCTCAATATCTCCGAGATGCCCAACGAATATATTAGTTAGTGAATTCACACCATATTGACAGATAATATTAAACGCTATCGGACCTCCAATCCTCCATAGCTTCACGCTTTCTATGCAGAAAATAGCCCACCATTCCCTTAAATTTGTAACAGGCCGGTAATCTCCGTCGGCGCCGATGATCTGGTGGTGTTCGTCGTCGGAGAAACCGTTAATCAACGGTGTCTCCTCCATGACTCTACCCTGCCGGAAATTAGTTACGTCTTCCGCTTTAAACTCTGTTTGTTTCTTTCAGTCAGTGGCCGCAACAGAAAATGCGGTGTCGTTAATAGAAGTACTACTTATCAGCAACGTGAGCTATACATATAGAGAGAGAAAAAAATTGGGATTATTTTATTGGAATATACTGTGGGATTCATGTTTTAATTTTTTTTTTCTTAAATCTATTTTGAAACCAATTTAAAAAGTTAGATTAGGCGCTTGTCAAAAATAACACTTTGGATAAATTATTTTGTAATTTTATCTTAATCAAATATAGAATATATATATTATAAAATTAATTTTGTAATAAATTATTTTTTATCTTTTTTATCAAACGAGCCTTTGTTTGAATGGTTGTTATCAGTTGTTTTGTATTGTTTGTTTAAATATAATATTCGCTTTGATTGTTATTTAGTTTTTTTCTATAGTATCATTTCAATTCATCCTTAGGTACGACGAAAAGTCCTATTTTATGTGACGATCAATTTGAGTGTGATTGCGTCCTTATCTTAATATTTTCTTCTCATTTTGTGTTTACTTATTATTTAGTAATCCAATTTAATTCTTTTCTTTACATAGTAGCTCTACTCTGCACTCTATTTTTTTATGATTTATCATTCAAATTGCCAATGTGTGATATTACGTAACAACGAAAAATAATACAATCATTCCAAATTGTGTATTCAATAAAATAATATGTTACGATATAATACGACACAACATAATACAATATTATTCATTATGAAATAATACATAATAATCATCCAAACAAAGTGAGTAGTATGAGAAACACAATAAATTATTCTTGATTGTTAAAATGAAAAATCTATTTTTAATATAAATAACGTAACTTAAATTCGAAGTTTCTAATGGCATATTTGGCCATGTGTGTAACGACATGTTCTCATCGTTATGGAAAAGCCTATGGGGAAAGAATTTGGGCCAAAAAACTTTTTGGTAGTGACTTGAAAATTCCTAGCCTAGTCCAAATTTGGACGAAATCTGAGTCATGCGAGGTCTAGGGAAATCTGGTAATGAACGGGGGATCTAATTATGACTTTGATCACATGAATGAATAGCCAAGACGTTAAAGAGCCCATACAGCTTTACAAATTCGAATTCGGGAGAGTAGAACTCCCGAAACTGATCTTGGCGTGAAAGGGTAATTTTAGAACGTCCTGGTTTGAAAGTGTGTTGTGAAATGGGAACTTGGAACTCAAATTCTGAGATTATGCCTTCGTGCAGGCCACTGTAGCAGGATGGGTTTCGCTGTAGCGGGCCAGTCGGGAATTAAGTCAGGATTAAACCTCAAAAACATTCTTATTTTGCAACTTTCGTTCTTGAGAGCTAAGAGACGACCTTGGGGGAGGGTTTTGTCCTGATGATAATGGTGGATAAAGCCCTAGCTGCATATTAAGATCATGGGTTTGGCCTAGGGTTGATGATTTTGATTGTAATTCGGGTAATTAGGCCTTGTTTATTGATCCTTGCATTAAATTATTGTTTTAGACCACGAACAAGTGGAAAGAATACGGAAAGGGAAGATTCAAGTGCCTTAGGGGGATTCAAGCTTGGTTTCGAGGTAGGTGATGGTTTGATTTCATGTTTTGCGTGATGTATGTTGGTATTTGCTTCATTGTAATGCATGTATGTATGTGAATGAAGCCTTGTTGATCAAACCTAATGAAATGAGTATGAATGAACAAATGTATGCCATGATTCAACACTTGATTGTATGATTATGAGTATGTACTTATGAGTGTGATTGTGATTGTGGTTGTGTTGAATGGATCGGGTGTCACGTTCCAGCACACTAACAGTTTGGTATGAGTTCCTAAAGTTCTTAAAGTTGAAAGTCTCATTCTTCATTGGTACGGACTATGAAGATGTTTAGGATTTCCTTGTTGAATGTCATGAGTTGCTTCATAAGATGAATATAGTTGAGAGGTTTGGGGTTGAGTTTGTGACATATCAATTCTAGAGAGATATCAAAATGTGATGGTTGTCTCATGTAGAGTGCTGACTAGTAAATGCACTACTCATGACTTGGAAACATTTTATAACTTTCTTTATGGAGAAGTATATACCCTGAACTTTGAGGGATAGGAGGAAAGATGAGCACCTGAATATAGAGCAACATAATATAACTGATGTAGCCTTTAAGGCAAAAGTTTGTGTTTTATCCAAATATGGTACTCCACTTTGCTTCAGTCTAAAAGAGCAAATTCGTCATTTTGTAAAGGGATTAAAGTCAGATTTGTAGATTCAAGCGTATAGGTAGCTGCTTTAGCAAAATCTTTTCATGAAGTGGTTGATTTTGTGACGGAGTTAGAAGGGGGTAAAGTCAGAAGACTTTACCAAGGTAACAACGTTCAGGAATTTTTATAAGGGAAGGCTAGATAATGAACATCATTACTTTGGAAAATGCATTTAGTATTGTTGTCATAACATGTATGGGTTGCTTAGTAAATGATGAAATTATGTTGTGACAATTAAAGTTAGAATATCTACTGTGATTTCCTAGATTAAGTGTATATCAAAGAGGGTCATGATATGACTATTACAATAGCTTACTTGGTTAAGTTATTAAGTGTGTTAAAATTGTGGAGAACATGGTCATATGAGGAGGAAATCAATGAGGTCGTGGAGGCCGGAGAAATGGTAATACAGATAGGGGAGCAGTGCCGCCAGGCAAGGAGGTTGCCGGTCAAGATGACAGGGATAAATTTTATGCCTTTCCAGGCAGAACTAAAGTTGAGGTGTCTGATGTAGTGGTCACAAGTTTTATTCTTGTCTGTGATCGAATGGCTACCATTTTGTTTGATCCGGGTTCTACTTATTCATAGGTGTCAATCCAGTTTGCCTTGGGATTTGACGCGGTTTGTGATGTGATTGATGCCCTTATCCATGTTTCTACCCCAGTTGGAGAGTCAGTCATAGTCACCAGGTATATCGTGCTTGTCCAGTTCTGTTTATGAGTTTTCAGACTCAGGCTAATTTGGTTATTTTGGATATGACTGACTTCGATATAATCTTAGGCATGACTTGATTTTTCCCCTATTATGTTGTGTTAAATTGTAATACGAAATTTGTGACTCTAGATATCCTCGGCAGGGAAAAGTTAGAGTGGGAAGGGGTGTACAAGCCTAAGCCAGCTAAGGTCATATCATCCATTCAGGCTAGGAAACTGGTAGGACAGGGATGTTTAGCGTATTTGGCTCATATTCGGGATATTGAGGTTAAGTCTCCCTCTATTGAGTCCATTCATGTAGTGTCTGAATTTAATGAAGTGTTTCCTATCGATTTGTCTGGTATGCCTCCGGATAGAGATATAAATTTCTGCATTGACTTGGAACTTGGCACTCGCCCCATCTCCATTTCTCCTTATCGCATGTCTCCAGCAGAATTGAGAGAGCTTAAAGCCCAAATCCAGGAGCTTCTTGATAAAGGTTTCATCCGTCCTAGTGCTTCCTGTGGGGTGCTCGTGTCTTGTTTGTTAAGAAGAAGGATGATAGTATAAGGACTGGTGATTTTATCTTAAGCCATAAAGGAGTGGATTGATATCGGAATGACAAGCTTATGGATAAAGAAATTCCCATTGAGTATACTTGGGTGAAGGAAATTGAAGATTTTAGTAAGAAAGTGCGTATAAAAATTGGCTTAATCCTCTTAATTTGATGAGTATACCTAAGTTGGAGGTGTCATGTTGATGAAAAGGTTGACTTCATAGTGATAGTCAAGATTGACTGAGCATAATGGTAATAAGAGTTTGTGATGGATTGTGATGGGATGCAACTATATAATAAGATTGTTGGTTAAACAAATTTTGTATAGTAATTACGACTTGCGAGTATCTAAGGTTGTGGTTTTCTAATATTTGGTGAGTAACGTGGTTGTATGAAAAGTTTTAAGAGATAGTGGGACACCACTTGAATAGAATTTAAAAGAGTTAAAGTCATAATGAAGAAAAAAATAATGAGTGTAGTACAACCTTTAGAGAAAGGCGAGAGCAAGAATATTTTATTTGATTGCAAGGGCTAAAAGAGGTATCTTCAGAGGGGTAGAGAATTGGGTTCAGAGACGCGTGAATTCATTCGTTTGTTGTGGCTATGGTATAGTGTCACGGGTCCATCAGATGGGATAAAAACTATTAGAAAAGACTTGAGAAATGAGTGTTCAGACATTAGCTCGAGTGTGATGATAAGTGCTTTATTTTTTGTTTTTGAGTGTAGTAATAAGTACGATTTAATTTTTAGCGAAAGATATTGTAAGATCGATGGAGATGCGATCAATAATAAGCGAAGATCCATGAATTCATAAAAATCTTCAAGGTACAAGCTAATGTTGATAGATAAGGGGATTGTGTTATACGGTTGAATTTACAATTCACATTTTTAATTATAAGTCTACATTCGTGGTGATATATGTTGTCAAGGTATGAGTTGGTAAGGTGAGAAATGGTCAATTGTATCAGGTATTGAGCAATTGAAAGGACTTACACCTGGGTTGAGTCGTAAAGTTTATTACTGTTGATTGTTAAGTACCTAAGAAAGATTTCATTTAAAAGTGTTGGTTTATAGTAAGGTAAATTATCGGAGTGTTTATGATGGTTGTTAGTATTGAGTGTGGGCTTCAATGGAATAATGTGAAGAGTATGTGAAGTCAACTGAATAGAAAGGGCTGGTATCGGCTCTTCGGAAGAAAACCTTTAGTGTTATTCAATAATTATTCCGTAAATTCTTATGTGCCTATCTATTTCATTAGATTAATGGTTGAGAGTATGATTCACTACATATGCTTACGTGTGTTTTCACTTTTGTGGGTGGATCCTTAGTGGTGTATCAGGTGTACCGATCCTACGATGTTCTCTTGATAAAATATGGGGATCATTGGGTCCAATTCTACTGTTCTTACGGGTAATCTACAATCACAATTGCTAAATCTAGCATTTCGATAGTGTTGTTAGGGGGTTTGTATGCTTAGATATATCCATCGATGAGTATCTGATGTCTAAAGATCAATTTTTTATAACTTAAGCTCATGGGAATTTATGTTGTGGGATGGCGATGTTGTTAAGAACTATGATTGTTTGGGTATTATGAGTGTGTGTTGGTTGATTCAGGTTCACTTCTAATTGTAGCGAGTATTGTTTTGGAATCTTATCATGCTTAAGTGCGAAATGATTCGTCCTGATGATTGTGTCAAGGTCCTTGATAACATATTGCAGACGTGTGTACGATCAACTTTGGTAGTTATTGGGAATCGCTTTTGTTATTAGTTAAGTTTACATATAACAATATTTATCACTCGAGTATTGAAATGACTTCATTGAGGCATTGTATGGGAGGATGTGTAGGAATTCAATTGGTTGGTTTGAGGCTGGAGATGTGAAACCCTTAGGGGGTTGATTTGGTGAAAGATGCTCAAGATAAGGTGAGAAACATCCAAGCTAAGCTTCTAGCAGTCCAGAGTCGACAGAAAAAGTATGCAGATCGTAAGGTAAGGGACATGACATTTCAAGTTGGTGAGCAAGTCCTTCTAAAAAGTGTCACCCATAAAGGGGGTGATGAGATTCGGCAAGAAGCGCAAGCTTAGTCCTCGATACATTGGACTATTTGAGATTCTTGATTGTATAGGGCTAGTGGCTTATAGATTGACTTTACCCCCTAGCTTATCTAGAGTTCATCCAGTGTTTCATATGTCCATACTAAAGAAGTATCATGGGGACGGAGATTACATCACTAAGTGGGACTTAATTTTATTAAGATAAAACCTTTAGTATGAGGAAGAACTGATTGCAATTGTTGATCGTGATGTTCGTAAGCTGAGGATCAAGGAGATAAAGTCCGTGAAAGTTCAATGGAAACATCGTCCGGTTGAGGAAGTTACTTGGGCAATCGAGAAGGACATATGAGACAAGTATCCCCATATATTCGACGATTCAACTACTACTCTACTTTTGCCTTAGCCAGTTCTCCTAGTTTATCACTCGGGGACGAGTGATGGATAAATTGGTATATATTGTAACGACATGTTCCCGTCGTTATGAAAAAGTCAATGGGGAAAGAATTTGGGTCATAAAATTATTTGGTAGTGACTTGAAAATTCCTAGCCTAGTCCAGATTTGAACGAAATCTGAGTCATGTAAGGTCTAGGAAAATCTAGTAATGAATGGGGATCTAATAAAGAATTTGAACATGAGTGGATAGCCAAGACGTTAAGTAGCCTGTACGAATTTATGGAATCGAATTTGAGCTAGTAGAACTCCCGAAACTGATCTTGGCGTGAAAGGGTAATTTTAGAATGTCATGGTTTGAAAGTGTGTTGTGAAATGGGAGCTTGAAACTCAAATTCCGAGGTTCTGCCTCCGTGCAAGCCGTTGTAGCGGGATGAGTTCCGCTGTAGTGGGCCAGTGGCGAATTAAGTCAGAATTACACTCCAAAAATGTTATTATTCTGCAACTTTCGTTCTTGAGATCTAAGAGACGATCCAGGGAAAGTTCTTGACATTTTTCCACCTCTTCTAGCGCGAAAGGTAAGGTTTTTACTCATATAATCTATTTTCGATCCGTAGAACTTAGATTCTTGGGTGAATATCCTTGGGGAGGGTTTTGGCCTAAAATTAATGGTGGAAAAAAGTCCTAGCTACATATTAGGATCATAGGTTTGGCCAAGAGTTGATGATTTTGATTGTAATCCGGGTAATTAGGCCTCATTTATTGATCCTTGCATTAAATTGTTGTTTTTAGACAACGAACAAGCGGAAAGAATTCGAAAAGGAAAGATTCAAGTGCCTTACGGAGATTCAAACTTGGTTTCGAGGTAGGTGATGGTTTGATGTCATGTTTTGTGTGATGTATGTTGGTATTTGCTTTATTGTAATGCATGTATTTATGCAAATGAAGCCTTGTTGATCAAACCTAATGAAATGAGTATGAATGAACAAATGTATGTCATGATTCAACACTTGATTGTATGATTATGAGTATGTACTTATTAGTGTGATTGTGATTGTGGTTGTGTCGAATGGATCGGGTGTCATGTTCCAACACACTAACTGGATCGAGTGTCATGTTCCGACACTAATATTGGAGTGGGTGTCACGTTCCGACACACTAATTTGGATTGGGTGTCACGTTTCGGCACACTAATAATTTGGTATGTGTTCCATTAGAGGACCGTTGATTTGTTATATCTATTTGTTATTGAGGATGTGGAATTTGTGCAATGATCTTGAAATGATAATCGATGTGTATATATATTTTGTACATGTATGTGTTTACTTTGTTATGATTGCTGGTATATGTTGTGCTTGCTGAAATAGCCGCGTGATCATACCAGTACACTGTAGTTGTGTACTGATACTATACTTGCTCGTTCTTTGTTGAGTACAGGACATCTTCAGGCGGCTATTGATAGACCTCAGCTAGGAGATCAGTGATCGAGATCGGATTTCAAGGGTGAGCTAGTTCTTTCAGGCTGTCATAGAGTCGTTCTTTTCATTTAGTCCATTCTCTTTGGACTCAGACTATTGTTTAGATACTTCATATGTTTGGTTGGGGTTGTACCATTTTCTTAGACTTGTTGCACTTTAGCTGTTTTGGTACATTGACTTTCAGGTTCTAGGGGTTGTTTTCCGCAATGTTGGTAGTTTGTTTTTGTTAACTTCCGGAGTTTATGGGAACTCCAGTTTTATTTAGACATTTAAACCTGCTTTCGTATCTTTAAATGCCTATCTTTTCGTTAAGTTGTGTAGTTGGGTTGTAGTAATGGTTCTCCCACCAAAGGGTTGGTGTGGGTGTCAATCACGACGGTCTGGGTCGTGACAATATGATATGGAATTATTATATGGAATCATGATATGATATCATAATATGAAATCATAAGATGAAGTTGAAGTTTTGTTTGGACATGCGATATGTAATTTTTGTGTTGTATATTTTCTCATAAACATAAGAATCTCATAAGTTGTAAAACTATTAAAATAGCACTAATTGTTTATTCAATTTTATCAAATAAATAAAAATTTATAAAATCGCATAATAAATTATTACAAAGTTATTTGTTCTCCACTTAAGTAATTGTTTCATCTAACTTTAATTCAATAAAAAAAAATGAATTTTAATTGTAGTGTACTAGTCTTTAATATAATCCTGCCACATTGTACAAACAACATTCTTACGTTGAACTTGCATTTCTCGATCATATGACCAAGAAGACGAACCAACATTGTTACTTAGAGTCATTTGTTGGTCAATATCATTCGCAACTATATGTTCATGCTCATAGACCATAACTCCTTTCATATTCTCGCAAATAATTATGTAACATTGTACATGCTATGACAATTTTTACTTGTGTGTCGATATCATATGGTTCATGCCTTGTTACACTTGTGTGCAATTACACATTTTCAATACATTTATTTCGTGCTAAAATAAAACATATTGGAAGTAGCGATTATCAAACGTACATCACCAAATTAGTCATTTTTTTATATTAAATTGTTTTAAATATTTTCATATATAGCCGAAAAGAGAAGTTTTTTTATTATGAAAAAACAAAAAGTGTTACTCCATCCGTTCTTATTTATATTCACCAAATCAATTCTTACTTTATCATTTATGAATCACCAAATTTAAAGTAATAATAAATTTTATATTGGTGAGAATAATAAATTTTAAAAAGTAATGATGTGATTATTAATTTTATTTACATATGAAATAAATGATTAGTAGATATAAAAGTATGGTTGTTTTAATAAAATATAAACTTGTGGATCAACTTTTGTATTTAAAAAAGAGTAACTTTCACATTTAGCAAACATAAAAATCATATTTGTATGTTATAGCTATAGTTTGCATAATTGCGCTCTATAGCAAACTTTATGTTTGCTGTGGAGCATCAGATTGTATAAATCATTGGGGGCATCAGATTTGTATAAAATCGTTGGCAACCTCTCATTTATATAAATCGTTGGCAGCCTCTCATTTGTATAAATTGTTGGCAGCCTCTCAATTCAATTTTATGTGTTTGTATATCTGCATAAAATTTGAATTTTGTGTATAATTGAATCAAAATAAAACGTTTGTATATCAAATCTCTCTCTCTCTCTCTCTTTATATAAACACAAATTATACATTGTATTTTGTATAATTTGTGTTTGTATGAAGCGAGAAAGAGAGAAAGGCAAAAGAGAACTGGGCAGGGAAAGATTTGTATTGTATAATTATAAGTGTATAGGACGAAGATATATGTATTTGCATGTGTATATACAATTTTCTCTCGCTTTATACAAACAGAAACTCAATTTATACATTTGTGTTTGTATAAAGTAAGAGAGGCGAGGGAGAGACTGGCGAGCGAGAGAAGGAGAGTGGCGAGCGAGAATTTCAGGGAGAGAGGCGAATGACAACAGTTTGCTACGGGTTACAATTAAATCAAACCGTGGTTATAACATTTAATTTGAATTATTTTGCTTATATACAATTTTCCCTTTAAAAAATCTCAAATCATGATATGAAATTCTCAAATTATGATTTTTTGAGAATACGGAATTTCATCTCATGATATGAAATCATGAGATAGAATCAGTGTGAAATCGCATATCCAAACGTTGATTCCATCTCACGATTTCATATCGTGATATGATATCGCATGCAGGGACGGCTCAACGTAATTGGGGGCCTAAAGCAAAATTTCAATTGAGGCCTAACAAATTTCATATATATATATTTTTAAAATTATTTTTATAACTATTTAGATGCAAATTATTACTTAATTTTTTTTATAAATGATTTTTTCGAGTACTTCTTTTTATTTAAAATGATTAGTTTTAAGTAAGATTTTATCAATTAACGTTGAAAAATATTATTTTATTAAAGCAATCATTAAATGAATTGTTAACACAATTCTATAAGCAATAAGTTGACAAACTTTAAGCAAAAATGAGTTTAAAAAATTAAATAATGTGAATGTTAAAAAGAAATATATATATATATATATATATATATAATTTTAATTATAAATAATTAATTTTTTTAATAAAAAAATAACACATAATTTGTTCTTGATAAAATTGGGGGCCTAAGACACATGCCTTAACTTTTATAAGGCAGAGCCGCCCCTGATCGCATGGCCAAACGCCTACTAAAATTTTTCATGAGTAATGAATTACGTGAACGATTGGATCAGGTATAATTTTGGTAGGTATATTCAATTTGGTAGATGTCGTTGAAACTTACTTTATGGAACTGTACTTTGTTTTTTAATAATAATAATAAAAAGAATAGTATTTTGGTGGTATTCAAACTAGTTCGCCGTATTATAATTAATTTCTAATTGATTGATAGATAATTTCTTAAATGCATTTTATTAATCCTTTATTCTCAATTTTGTCAAAATATTTTGTATTAGTATTATTTTACATGAAATGAAATATATCTCAAATTTTACCAAAATGAGATTTCCTTTTCATGTCATATGCACTTTTAGACTTTATTTTTTCTCCTTTTTGAACTTAAAAGTTGAATTTGCATATGATAGCGTACCGGAGAATGAATGCATGAATTATGTAACGCCTATTAAAGCAAAAAAAAAAAAATCGAGTAGGGGAAATGGTAGGTTGAAGCAAAGGACTTAAAACAACCACGTTATAACTTTGCTTATTGAAATTCTTTTGTAACCCAGCTAAGAGCTAGAGGTACAAAAGAGAAGCTAGGACCACACACAATGCGTGCTTTACTTGTATTCATTGGGGAAAAAAAAGAAAGAAAGAGAATTGAAAACGCATTCATGAATTTAATGTAGATTATTAATTTCGTCTTTAAAGTATTAATAGTCTTAAAAATATTATTTATTTAACTAACTAAACTTAGAGTATGTTTGATATTGTTGTTAAGAGGCCAAAAGTGTTTCTTTTAGGGAAAAATTACTTTTTTTTAAAAAAACTAAGTGTTTGGCAAATCCTTTAAACTGCTTTTAAATATAAGCAGAAGCAGTTTTTCTGTTGTTTAGAAAAAACTGAAAAATTTTGCTTCTAAAAAAAAGCAGAAGTAGAAAATTATTTTTTTTAAGACTAAAATATTCCTTTCATATATACATATTTACCAATATATCTCTTATTAAATAATTAGCATATCTCATAAGTTTGGTTATGTTTCATTCAAGAATTTAATTTTTTATTTTTTATTATTATTTTATGTTTATTTATTATTTATGTATATATTATTTTACAGAATTAGAAACAAAGGTAACAATAATATTTTTGTAGGATAAAAAATATGAAGGACTTATTTATTTTTATGGTGAATTTTTCGTATATAGTGGTTTAATATGTGGAATGGTTTTTAAATTTATTTTGTTTAATATTTTTAATTATATTTAAATCTTCATGTTAATATTATATTAATATTTAATTTATTTATTTATGTATGTATATATAATATTAATTGAAAATTTGAATATGTACATTTTAATCAATTAAAATAAAATTAAAAAAAATTGTAATAGATATTTAAAATAGTTTATCCCTATAAAATAATCTTAATATTAAAAGTACATTGATACTTACCCTTTTTCGTAATTTGACTCTCAAAAACACTTTTTACAAAAGATTAGGCAAACACCATTTGTTTATCAAAAGCATTTTTCAAATGAATTGGTTAAACACAAATTGTTTTTTCTCAAAAGCACTTTTTTAAAAAGTCATTTTAAAAAATGCTTCTAGAAATATGCATTTTTAGCGACAATACCAAACATGCTCTTACATACAACCTCAATTTGCCACATGACATACCAAATTATCTCAAACTCTTGTGGAAGCATGGAGCTCTTAGTAAAAAAATCGAGAAAAATGTTAAAAACATCCCTAAACTTAGCGAGAATTTAGGGGTGTATTTAACTCATGTTATAAGATTGGTAATGTATTTAAGTTCAATTAGTCAAGTAAAATGATGTTTTTAAGGCTACCAATAATTCTGAAATGAAACTAATAACTTATATCGAATTTAAAATATTTTCAATCTTCTCTCTCGAAAAAATAATGATTGATACCGTTATATTGTAATTGGTACATCATTTTTCTGTTGCCTCCCACACAACTTTAACGCTGGTTTAAAAATAATAAATAAATAAGTTCAATTGAAATGATAAGAAAAAATAAATTATGTATTTCAAATTTGTTGTACTTGGATTATTTATTTTTTCCCACCAATTTTGGTTTGTGTGTCTACATTTATGTAGCTGCTGGAAAAAAAAAAATACTCCCTCAGCTTTTATGCATATGCATGTCACCAATTTAGATGTTACAATTCGTAAGAAATTAGTAAAGATTATCATTGTACACTTATTAGTAATCTCTTAAAGTCAAGTTTTTAATAAATGAATGTAAATTAATTTATTTTGATTAATTAAATTGATCTATGAACATGTATTAAATATTTAGTTTTTCTATATTGATCAAATTCATACTTTCAAGATCAAGGATAAAATAGAAAGAATAGAGTCATTTATACATTTGTAAAATAAAAAATATTAAAAATTATTCCCTCTGTCCAAATAGTTTTACACTGTTGATTTGGTACATCCCTTAAGAAAATTATAAATAAAAGGGTAATTTTACTATATCACCTTTTTTAATATAATAAATACAATGCCTTGACAAATGTAATAGGAAATTATACTATAATTAATGATAAGGATAAATTAGGAACTAAATATAAAATTATCCATGAATTATATAAAATGGATAAGTATTATTGGACATCTACTTTTAATATAGTGAATAAATATTATTAAACAGAGAAGAAATCTATTTTTAACAAAGACGACACATAAATAAAATCGAAAGTATTATATAAGATGTAACTACCATTTAGAGTGCATTTAATTTATCATGTCAACTTTCATGGTTGCCTGCCACTTTGCCATCCCCAATGTTACACTCCTGCAGTCTTTTGGTGAATTAATTCAATTGGAGAGGTCCTCGAAGTGAATAATTCCGATAAAATGTGGGTATATATATTTGTGATCATGATCTACAAATGGAAGAAATTAAATTTTGTGGGTATATACTTGTGATCATGATATACAATCCGGATTTATAATAATAATAATAATAATAATAATAATAATTGATTTGATATATTTATTAATAAAATAATAATTGATATAGTAAGTTTTTGTCACGATCCAAAAATGGATGTGATGGCATTTGTCGTTTTCCACCAAGACAAGTTAGCATCAACCCAACAAAAACGAAAGAAAAGCAGAAAACAACATAGATAAGAACAAGATAAAGCGGAAAAACTTGTTCTTCTATTAAAACCACCAAAATCTAGTTGTCACGTGTACAAGACACTAAATACATAAGTGTGGAATTAAGAAAGTACAAGTCTCAATTTTGTTTCTCATATAGAACAAAGTATAAGAAAAGGAAAAAGAGGGCCCGCCGAATGACAAACAACTACATCTTCAGGTCCTTGACAAGCCTCGAGATCAATAGAAGAAGAAAGAGATTACATAGGTCTAGACTCGGCACTTACACAAGTGTAAAAGCAAGAGTGAGTACCAACAACAAGGTACCCATCAAACAACCTACTAAACAAGCAACTAGCTAGAAATCGAATACCCCTTACTCTCCAACCGAACCTCCTCAAACTACAAACTGCACAAAAATCAGTCCAACCTAGCAATTCTACTATACGCGGCTCATATGCCCAATATTCACAGTTCAAGCTTCACAAATCAATCAATCGACCAATACAAATAAGTCAATCTTAATGACAAGTAGTTTAGACACACATAACAAGTATATCAATTACAATTCACAAGTAAGTCACGCATAAGCATCAAATGTATCAAGTCACAATGATCATCACTAGTCGGAACCAATTTCCATTGGCTTTTAACACTCGCCGACAAAGACCTCGGCACAACAACACTCACCGGCAAAGACCTCAACTTAATAGCACTCTCCGGCAAAGACCTAGACATCATATCACTCGCCAGCAAAGACATCGACATAATAACACTCACCGGCAAATACCTCGACATCATATCACTCACCGGCAAAGACCTCGACATCACAATCATCACATGTCTCATCACAATATATATTCACCACATAGAAGAGACAACAATTTACACAATTCAAGTCCACATTCATGCTTTCAAGCATTCCATCAATCAATCAATCAATCAATAAGGGTTACAAGGCAATTCACATCATCATGTTCAATACATAGTCTTTTTCATTTCAACCCCTTATTATTCACTTAGATGTAACAAGTGGACAATTTAACCCTTCACCTCGTTTCCATTACTCCCAACACACCAGCAACTAGGGGTGTGCATTCGGTTTTTCGGTTTTTGATTTTGTAAAAGTGTAACCCAATCCGATCCAAAATAAATTTGATTTGGCTTGGTTTTCCTCTATTTGGTTTGGCTTTTTTCGGTTTGGTTATTCGGTTATGTCAATAATTAATAACATAACCAAAGTAATAATATTTAATTCCTTAAATATACTTTCTAATATAAATCATAAGTAAAACTTAAAACACAATACTTATAAGTATTATAGATGTAATTCAAACATAAAATATAAGCGTAATCATCATGAAAGACAATAACCAAAAAAGGACAAAAGTGGTTAACTCCAACTTAATTCTAAACCTAAACATTATATATATATATATATATATATATATATAATTTGGTTTTTTTCGGTTTTTATTTTTTAAAATCCGAAACCAAAC
>JAJOOR010008180.1:0-34440 GCA_036250505.1 Solanum acaule | reverse complement strand
AAATAGACAGACTCTATTCTATGCAGCTTGACCCAGAACGTGCTTAATCAACTATATGTAATCGGCAGTGGGAAAACCTCAAAAATAAACTGATCACCACACACATCAAACAGGAAATTCATAAACAAGGAACTTGAATATCAAACAAGAAAACCATAATCAAGGCATATCAATTTGCGGATCATCTAAGAAATGTGGGATCAACTGAAGAATACTAATAGAATTACCAAAATCTAGATAGTTGGGTCACTCACATCAAACCATGGAACTACATTAAGGGAGATTTTTTCACTTGGCATGTGGAGTTAATGTTTTCTGTAATACCAATAAAGATTCAGTTGAACAGTAGACTACTATTACATTCTTTCAGATGTGAAACTCTTCTCCTATGCATGAACTGGATGTAATATTGGATGAAGATTAAAATATGTAGAAATGGAGTAAGATTAAGCAAACTCAGGTTCTGATGGGGTCTCAATACTAGAAGAACATCAAAAGTTTTTAGCTACATAATGAACAAATAGCGCAAAAGAGGATAATGTACTTAAAGAACATCACGGTCATGAGATAAATCGTAGAGGTTATACACCCAAGAGACTAACATCATAAGTTTATATGGACCACTATTTTATTTGAGAAAAATGGGAGCAAACATTCTCCTAAACTCATCCATTGAAGAAGTGATAAAAAAAAGAACTAAATCAGACATCCCACATATACGAGGAGTAGCCTGTAATTTTACATGTATTACAAATAATAATACTACATTACAAGCTAATATCTTATATTACGGTCAATAGTTTAGGTGCAGAAGAGATTTCTCTTTACTCTAAAGGGAAAGAAACGTAGCTTTATTTTTATTCTAGAAAAAAAATAGTGTTCTTTTTTTCTTCGTCATATTTATAAGTTGCCCCTCTCATGCTGGTGATGAACTCAGATTAGTTTAGTTTTCGCTTGAAAGCTTGTATTCCTACCAACCTCCAAAGAGTACCTCTAAAAGTTATTTACTTCAATCAGGTGGAGCCAAGAGTACCCATAGAGCATATAAGTTTGAAAGAAACTTAACAAAGTACTATGAATTCTCTTTCCATGATGGAGCCCATGTTGAACTTAAATTTAAGGAGTAAAGAGGAAACTAAACAAATTAGAGATAATCAGGCTTTATAACATTATTAAACCTAACAGCATGACAAAAATAAAAATGAATTGCTACATTACCTTGTCATTATTGTTTTTGGTAAGAACAGTACCAACAGCTCCTCCAAGTGACCTTCCAAAGACTACTATTCTTGATGTGTCAATATCAGTCCTCTGAACTAAATGATCCAGTGCAGCCTATTGAAAAAGACAAGCACAATTATGTAATTTCATAAATAAGGTTTAGGTCAAAATCTATGAAATAGGGAAAGCTAACAAAACCTGAGCATCCTTTGTGATCCCATGCTGAGAAGGGTATCCATCACTGGCTCCGTAACTTTGTTACAACAAAATTATTAGAAAATGAAAAAGACACTAGTTAATCAAAGACAAAGCACAGACATGAAACTGCCAAATATGGGGAAATGATTTATACCCTCGATAGGAAAGCATAAAAACATTGCATTGCAAACGTTGTAACATTATGCGAACCATTTCAAGACGGTGTGCAATATCTGCAATTAACTAGTAAAGGATAACCAAACGAGATAGGGTTGACTTTTATAACATGAGTGCAAGAAGAAGATTAAGAAAAGGAATATGGAAACAAGGTCTGCAAATCATTCAAGAAGACATTATAACAAAAGGATACTTCCTGCATTCTCTTGAAAAAAGATGATAGTTGGACCTGCAGAACCAAAATAGTATCTCAGCATAAATTACACTAACCAGCAAACAAAAACTAATCATATGTGGACAACACATCCAAATTAGTTTAAAATCCTTGTAAGCATCACTTCCTACATCAGTAGAAAACAATGCGGAAACATCATAGCTGTGCATGCTCCAGCTAGGTGGTTAGGTTGCTAAGTGTACTGAAGATATATTAGTTTAAAACTTTAAATGAGCTACTGACTTGGAGTTCAAAGGTGAATGTCGATATTGTATTTAGGTTCTATTTTTGCTATGATAGATGGTTAACTAGCAACCCTGCCACCACATCCATACTTCTTGCCTTGGCAACATAATAACCACTATCATACAAACTAATTTACAATCAGGATTTTTAATCTCCGCTGATGGATGTTGATGTGCATCTGTAGCAGCATTCTAACAGTTTGCAACCACTACATTTTGCCAAAACTATTGGCAGTCATAAGTACCTACTAATTCTGAACTCTTGGGATCCAGGAATTAATCATTTTATATGAAGATCATAGCTCATTTGCACAAACAAAATACTCAAAGAATCATTTATCAAGTAAAATTGAGGAGCAAATCAGAAAACCACATCAACCAATCTTATTTCGTTCAAAAAGTAACTCTCATTTCTATAAACGTTAATCCATAATCACCAATTCTCTCGCACAATTCAGGTAAAACATAAACTAAAAAGGTTGTACAACTGAAATTAGGTCAAAATCATCCGGAAGTTCACTAGTAACTTCAAAAAATATGGGTTAATTTAGTTGAAAATCACAAATCGAACACAAATTACGCCCATCTCGTCTAATTAGAGTAGATAAATCCTCATTAAAACATAAGAAAACGCAGTTTAAGAGAGAGTGTAGAGACCTTTGCAGTCAGGGAAGAGTTTGATGAACCAAGCATGAAGACGAACACCGTCTGAAGATCTGAGCCAAACATCTTCGTAAAGGAGTCGAAGTCGAGCGGGAGTAATTGGATATGCCTTAGTGAGTCCAGGTAAGACCGGAACATATACAAGTTTTTCCTGAAAGGCGACCAGTATTGCCATCCCGGCCACCACTATTCCTCCCACTCCGTACAGCAACAAGCTCACGTACGACACCATTTCTGTTCCCTCAAGCTTTTCGAATTGACAGTAGAAAATGGAGGACTTCGAGTAGGAAAATGAGTTAAATTCTTCTGTAATTGTTGTTAACTCATGTCTACACTCATATGCCTTTTTGTTTCACCACCGATCCCGCGACGGTTGTTTCCTGCTTCTACGATTTTATTTTAACTAATTAATTACTCCCTCTGTCCCAATTTATATAACTTACTTTCCTTTTTAGTCAGTCCCAAAAAAAATGACACATTTCTATTTTAAGTAACAATTTAGATATAAAATGTCTATTTTACTCTTAATGAAATGATTTACAGCCACACAAATTTCTATCATTCATTTTGGACCATAAGTTTTAAAAGTCTTCCTTCCTTTCTTAAACTTCGTACCGAGTCAAAGTACCTCATATAAAATGGGACAGAGGGAGTAATATTTTATTTTATTTTTTGATTTATCGTCCAGCCTTCCAAATCCGTACATTAATACCAATTCGCTTTGGATAGGCCCCATTCATGAGGTAGCGTCATTGATTAATGGGAAAAAGGACAAATATATTCTCAAATTATTGTAAATGGTATGTAGCTCCGTCATACTTTTGGGACATTGGTGCCTCTCGTCCAAAAATTAGAACATGTATACCCTTTATACTAACTGACATACACGTGTCATAATCTTATCCATCGATCGACATTTATTAAATATTGGATCGACGGATAAAATTGATTCACGTGTCCTTATTTTGTCTTCCGTTAGAGTGAATGGCATATATGCTCTAGTTTTTGGATGACAAGGGCACCAATGTCCCAAAAGTATAACGGAGGGTATCTGCATACCATTTGCGATAGTTCAGGGGTATATTTGTCTTTTTTCCCTTGATTAATTTTGTTATTGATGTATTCAGTGGTGTACGAATACTTCTTAACAAGAGCAGAACGTTCATGAGAATCGATTATAGGTTAAAATTAAAATTAAACTAATTCAATTGATTAATGAATTTTTAAAATTAAATTAAATAGTCATTTAATTTCCTAGAGCTTGACCAAGAAGCTACAAACACATATATTTACATGAAGAGATTAAAATTAAAAACTTTTTAAGGGAATTTATGTATAGGGGACGGAAAGATTGGAAATACTAGTATTTTTAAAGAGTTCATAAAATGTGGAGAGTTTTTGTGTAAACTGGGCATATGTATCAGAAAACTGAACCGAATCGACCTAATTCGGTTTTTCGATTCGGTATTGGTATTATTTTTTCGAAAGTTCGGTTCTTCGGTTCGGTGTTCGGTGTAAGGGTCTCAAAACTTCGGTGTACCGAAGAATCGAACTTTTATTTTTTTAAAAATTAAATAAATATATATATGGGCATTCTCTTAACTAAAAATTAAAAATTCAACTAACAATTAAATCATTCATGAACAAATCAATGTAACAACAAATGTACAATTCAATAGTTAACTTCAAATATTAATTTCCAATAGAAACTCAAACATATTTCTACCAATGTACATTATGTAAAGGAACCGTCTTCGTACTTATTTTTCTCAAGAAATAGTTGGAGGCACAATGTTCTTGATAAAAACAAATATAGTCTTTTAGTTAGCACAATAAGTGTTCCATGGTGATACGCATCATTCCTTTACATAGTTTTAAATTTCTAAGTATCTTATACTTTATCCTTATTTTATTTTTCATTCACACCGAAAAACCTATTTAAAAACACCAAACTAAACCAAACCGAAGTAGAAAAACCGAACCGAACAAATACGATGCACACTTTTCTAAAACCAAAAACCGAAGAACTAAACCGAAGTTTGATCAAACCGAATCGAAGAACTGAACACCCATCCCTAGTCTAAATTGAGTCCTAACTAGACTAGTGTTTTTGCTTTGCTAGAGGCCAATTTGTCCCAACACCCAGACTGTTATGGAATTAGGTTTACTTTAGGTGTATTTAATTTTACTTGTTATGGTAATCATATATGATTGTTATCATAGTATCAAAAGAAAGGAGAAAAAAATCTCTTTCATTACTATGGTCTATTTTTTTCTCATACGTCGTTTGTTTGCTTACTAAAAATAAATGTCCCCTTTTACTATTTCAAAGAGCGATATACTCATATTATCATTTTATTCATCGCTTTTAAAAGGAATTTGGAGCCAAAAGGGCAAGAAAATTTGCCAAAAATATCAAAAGGACAATAAAATTGAATTGAGAACCAAAATAGTAATATTTAAACGGTCTAACAAACACCGTTTAAATTAGGAAAAAAGAGCAAGGCGCGAGATTTGATGTGCCTTGTAAGGTGCAGGGCTGCGCTGCCTTACAAGGCGCAAGGCCCTTGCGCTTTTTTTTTTTTTTTTTAGTTTATGTTTTATTTTTGTTTTGTTTTTAGTTTATGTTTTATTTTTGTTTTGTTTTTAGTTTATGTTTTATTTTTTGTTTTTAGTTAGTTTTTCCTTCTTTTTTCCCTTTAAATTTTTGTTTTTTATTTTGAATTTGCTCTTATTTATTTTACATGTGATTTTATATTTTTTTTATCAAATATAAAATGATATTTTTCAAACTTGAATTAATAAAATCTTATCTAAAAAATCGGAATGAATAATTTGCTAAAAAAATATTAAAAAGGCAATAATTTTCTATTTATTTTAAAATCTTCCTATAAACTATGTTTTTTAGTTTTTCCTTTCAATTTTTGTTTTTTATTTTGAAGTTGTTCCTATTTATTTTGCATATGATTTTTATATTTTTTTAGCAAATATAAAATGATATTTTTCAAACTTGAATTAATAAAATCTTACTTAAAAATTATAAAGGAATAATTTGCTAAAAAGAATATAAAAATCACATGCAAAATAAATAGGAACAACTTCAAAATAAAAAACAAAAATTAAAAGAAAAAAAACTAACTAAAAGACCAAAGAAATAAAACATAAACTAAACACAAAACCAAAAAAAAAGAAAGGAAAGAGGTGCAGGGGACATGCGCCTTGTAAGGCTGCACAGCCCTGCGCCTTATGAGGCGCATCAAATTTCGCATCTTACTCCTTTTTTCCTAATTTAGACGGTGTTTGTTAGACTGTCTAAATGTTGCATTTTTGGTTCTCAACTCAATTTGTTGCCCTTTTGATATTTTTGTTTAATTTTCTTGGCCTTTTGGCTCCGGACAGTGATTTATCATGTATTAGTTATATATCACATAATACCAAGTAGTATTAGTTATACATTGGTTGAATACGTATACTAAACTAAATATTAGTAACACACAAAGATAATGCGAATAATAATGCATCATACCAAATAACCCCTAAAGGGATAAAGTGTAACTAAACCAACTTCAATTAATTTAACCAACTCCTAAGACCTAACGGCTTAGTACCACTCTTGAAGCTCAACATACATCCTCCTTAAGCTACAAAGTTATTTCCCTCTTCTATTCAAATCCAAATTCCCTTCCTAGCTGCATAACACTCTCAAGTATAAGTTCCATAATTTGTTTCCACGGGATCGAAATTTGAGGTACAATTAGAGGCAAATCTATGATTTAAATTCTACGTGTTTAATTTTTAAGGTTCTTAGCATTGAATTCATTATGTTCTTAAATTTATGAGTTCATATATATTATTTGTTGCAATTTAATAATCTTTTACATACAAATTTATGTTTTGCTTTGAAAGTGAACCCAGCATCCTAAGGGTGGACATGCCCTAGGCACAAACTTGTTGTCTTTGTTTAATCATGCGCCTACTCACCGTCTCTTCTAGCTCTACACAACGAGGATTAACAATATCAATAAATAGACATGATTTCAATTGGGAAACTTGGAAGGTAGGATGAAGTGCAACATATATAGGGCGATAGGGATAATTTTGTAGGATCATGCTTTGATATTTTATTGGTTTCTTTCTTCGTTGTTGGTGTTCTCTTTATGTTGACTATTCATGATCGATGTTGTTAAGCTATTTGTTTCTATTATTCCTCATGTGTTTTGACCTGTTGTGTTTTCTTTTATCCTGATGTTTGGTATTTGACTTCAATTTATGTTATTTTGTGTAGTATGATTTATCGATGTGGTTGTAACACTCGATTATGATTTTTCACGGTATAAATTAATTATTGAGCTTTTATAATTTCAATTAATTTGATATGTCTGGAAAGTCTTCATACTAGGAACCATATTGTTTCATTGCTTTTTGTAATAGTCGTAGCCTTTCTCCCTTGCCTTTTCTTGATCGTTTCTCACTTCTTAGATGATCTTTTGTTCTTCTTAGCTCGGGCATTTGCCTCATCTACCTTTGCTTTGTTATTCTGTCAAATTAAAACATTTAGCTAGGGTTTAGGGTTTAAATGTAACTTGTATTGCTTAATTTTATCAAAAAAATGTCTTGTATTGTTTATCTTTTTCTTCTCACATATGTCACAATGCTGTGGGACATCTCCCATTTCTTTCACCTTCTCCTTGCAGTTGGGGCATTCCCAATCTGAATCGGTTTTCACTTGCATTTTATTTTTATTTTTGAAATAATTAGCTTTTAAAAAATTCTAAATATTATCATTCCGTTAAAAGTAATTTTGTCATTTTCAAATAATGTATATATTTCTATATTTATAATATATTAATATGATTTATACTTTTTATAAATATTCAAAAATCATCTCTAAAGATTTTATTTTTAACTAAATATTTTGTTAATTAGTTTAATATAATTAATAGATTATCTTTTTGGTTGATTGGCTTATAATTAAGTTAATTATTTTATTTTCTTAAGACTAAGAAACTTGTTAATTAATAAATAAATATTAATTTGTCTTATTTAATTTTTAGCCGATTCACCAATTAACTTACTTTGGCTACGTTTTAAACTCCAAATGGCTATAACTGAAATTTAATTAGCCAAATCTTAAATTCATTCTAACCACACACCTAATTTTCAACCATTTTTTTCAGCCCAAATACCTCTTAAAGAACAGCACAACACCAATTTCAGCCCAACCCAACTTTCTCATTCACAATACATAGTACATATATTTTACATACAATACACATACGTACACGAACTGACCCCAACACTTATACGTTACTCTTTCCTTACGTGAAAGAGAAGATGTAAATCTACAGAAGTTAAAAAAATTAAGGAAAAATCGTTCTTAAACCTTTAAACTACAGAGATATTCAGCTTTTTTTTCTCTTGTTCACTCGGAGCTTTGTTGAAGCTCCTTTATGGTGTGAAAGCTCCTTCTTTGTTAAGCTCGTAGATGCTCCGATAAGGGTATGATCTTCTGCCAACACGTTTAGGTATGATTTATGATAACTGTATGTGATTACTAGCTTAATTCGTTTGAGATTCTGATTGTGTAGGATACTAAATATAGCGACTTGTTTTCAAATCATTGCTCTTTTATTATATGGTTTGATTTTAAATCAGTTCTTGTGTCGTTTAATATGAAATATGGTCTGATTCAGGTTCAAGTTTGGGTTGCAGATTGTAGCATGTCGTTAGTTCATGTTTGTTAAGTTCCATATTCATTGAAACAACAATAAATTTATCACTAAATGCAATTGTAGCAAATATCCTATTGTCTTTTAGGATCAATAGTTCAACAAGTAGCCAATACAAGTAAAATCAGAAGTGTAATTCAACTATCGACATAAATAACTAATCATCTTCTAGAAAATCTTGTTAGTAATTGTTATATCTAAGTCTTCAAACTTCATTTCATACAAGTTTACCAACAAATGATCATTTCACAACAATTAAAGAAATATTACATTGTACACAAGTTAAGAGACCTAAGTAACTAATAGCTTAACACATAGGTATGCCTGATCATGATATAAACTAATAACCAGTTTTGAAGATGGTCTCGACAGATAACCAATCCAACAACTAAAACTTGGAGAGGAAATACGCAAAGATAGAATTCGATAATCATACATTATAAAGACAAAGAGTTAAAATAATATAGTCCAACCAGATAAAGGAGTATGGCCAAAAGGTCTTGAATTGTGTAAATTGCACTATTAAAAATACAAAAAGGTAGTAATTAAGAGAAATCTAATGAGGAAGATGCCAAAAAATGAATATTCTTGAAAGACATAATTTACCTTTCCTTTTCGATCAGCCTTATGTGCCTTGAATTTCTTGGAAACACTGGCCCACATTAAATTAGTGTGTTAAACAAAATAAGTTACTTATACAAATAATTTAGAATAATGACAATATTGAACCTGAATTTTAGATTAAATATAACTTTCATTACCTAGGTGTTGTTCTTTGAACAAACTTAATGTTTCTCTCAATATTATAACATCGATGGCGATTCATATCCATATGCAAATATTGCAACCATTCCTATAACTTTTCATCTGACATTGAAAAGAGGGCCACATGAACAACCTTCTCCACAAATAACGTCATACTTTTGTAATACCGAAACAAAAGTCTGAAGATTCTTTTCATAAGGGGAAGATCAAGAATTAACAAATATTTTTTTCATTTCAAATATGCTCATAATTTGATATTCAGGTGTAGTCTCTAAGGCGATAGGTCTATAATTTCTGCAAGTCATATTAGAAGTAGGTATTTCGACCTTGCATTTATATTCAAAGACAATTTTACCCACCAAAAACAATCCCACAAAAATTTTAGGATTCCTATATGCAATAAAGTTTGACCCACTAACAGTGAATCACCGTTGTTAAGTTCAATATATTCATAACAATTCATATCTTTGACCTGCATTAACAAAATGTCCCGTATGATGTAGTGGGGGATCGATTTGGGTAAGAAAAAATTTGGGATCTATTTGGGTAAGACAAAATTTGGAGGAGTAAGGGATCGGTTCATGTAAGAAAAAATTTGAAAGGGTAAGGAGTCAGGGTCGTGGTGGTGGTCGAGGAGTAGGGGTGGGGGATCGGTGGGGTAAGAAAAAAAATCAATTTTTTAGGGGAATAGTGGGTGCATTGAGTTAGGGGCAAGTGGTCGAGAGTAGGGGTGGTAGGTTGGTGGGGCAAGAAAGGCCAATTTATTTAAAAAATAAATAAAATTGGAGGTGCGTGATTGGAATAGAAGTTTTTTTTAAAAAATTGTGTCAAATGTGGTGGTTCTTGGGATGAGGGTGGATTGTGGTGATTGGAATGGTTTGGACTTTGGAGAACAATACATTTGTTTACTCTATCTTATTAGATGAGTCATTTTTCGTATTTTTAAAAACTTATTTACCACAGAAAGATATTTTTTGACCAACCATACATGATAAAATAGTCAAACATACTATGTTTCACAAGTAAAAATTTTATATCGAATAATATCAAAATTAGTGTTTTATTATTATTATTATTATTATTATTTATTATTATTATGTTTTCAAACTTCTCTAATAATTTCTTTAACCAAATTAATATTTGTTAATCTCTTAATTATTGGTGATCCTATCTGTGTCATTTCTTACTAAAATTTTATCATTATTTAGGTAATCGTGCACCTATTTGATGAAAGACCATTTGATGGTCAAATTGAGTCATGTGACTCTCACTATAATGTTACCGCTATAAAGATTCAATCAAACATACCACTTCCAATTACATCTATGACTCGTCTAAGTGATTATATCAACGATTGATCTAATCCAACTTTTCATAAACTATATTAACTAGCTGAAAAATAATTAGATCTAACCTCCTGACATCAATTTAATAGAAATTATTTGTAAGATAGATGAGTCGTAGTTAGTAACAATTCATCACTACTCATACATAAAGCAATTCCAAATGTTTCCAAATATTCTGTTAGCAAGATATCTAATTCTAACAACCCATACAACTGACTTTCAACCATTGTATAATCTCAGCATCTCAAGCACAACTAGTGTGGTATCAACACTAGCATTGGACACTCTCTTTCAAATCCTGTAGTATTAAAAGAATTTAGATTAGTACGTTTAAGACACTAAAGAAACGAATAATTCTGAAAAAAAAAGAAAAATTATTATCATATTCAAAGGTAAAGTTGAGTAGTTAAAGTCTAAATTTCTAATAGTGTTAAGCGGTCTCTCCTTGAACTGCTTCTGCTATTTCAAAAGAGAAAATCATTTTTTTTTACTAATATTCGACATTATGCCATATTTGTTCAAAGGGTTTAAGGGCTTTACGAAGTAAAAGAAGGGAGAAGATGAGCGAATAGGACATTGATGTGTATCTTTTCTTTAGAAAAATATTTTTTATAAATATTCTCTTTAATATGTATTGTGATCCCGGACAAGCATTAATTTAAGTGTAATTTAGAGAAATCTCATACATTTTGGGCAAATAATATCATATCTCGTAAGTTTCTTCAAATACAAAAATCTCTTATTTTCCATCGCTTGTGTATACATTTCTCTGTTGTCGGATACATTGGTCTTGTATCCGCGGATACATTTCAAACGATACATTACTTAAGCTTTTGTTGCATTATATACATTCCTCCATTGTCGGATATTGGGATCTTTACTCTGTTATTGGATACATTGGTTTTCATGGATAAATTCCTCTATTGTTGAATACATTGCAAATGATGCAATACTTAAGATTTTTATTGTGTCGGATACATTCCTCTGTTGTCAGATACATTGGTCCCTACTCTATTATCAGATATATTAATTTCCAAAATACATAGCTTTTTAGACAAATAACAACGAATATATGTATTGGGTACTACAATATAATGAAATTTGTCATAATTATTACTTATATATCAAAGGATAAGTAATGATAAGGGATGTCTCTGAGATTAGGAGAGAGAGAATGAAAAAAAGATTTTTGTAAGAAAATTTAAATGATAAGGAATTTTAGAGATTATGACATTAAGTATTTAAACAATTTTTCCTTAGGGCCTGTTTGAAAAGTCACCCTAGTAATTGGATTTGGTGTAATTCGGTGTAATTACACTATCTGACATGTTTGGTTGACCATGTAATTACTGGGTCTCTAGGTAATTGAGTGTAATTGACATGAGGTAATTACATTTTCCAATTCTTAAGGAGGGGTTGTGAATTACTGGTAATAACATGGTGTAATTACAAACTGATTACTTTTTAATTTATTTATTTTTGTTTTTTTAAAATTTATTCTATTATTTTAAAATTTTCTAAAAATATATATTTTATTTTATATTATTTATATTTCATTTCCTTCTCATTCTCGACCTTTGCTTCTTGTGAGTCCATGTGATTTTTCGTATTATTTATTTTATGTTTATTTTTTCATTAGCATAATTTTGTTAGTATTCTAGTTTTTAAATTAAAGTAGAGTTCATTGCTGAATAAGGTTATAAATTTACATTTTTCTTTACTTTTAAATCATATTTATGTACGGTATGTTGAAATTTGGCATAAGAGTATTATATTAATTTTTTAATTTTGAATATAAAACTTATGTTATATTTTTGGTTTCATTTGTTTAAGTAGTGTTGACCTGATATTTCACATTGCAACCCATTTATTTTTTAGTTAGACTTGATACATGATCTTTTTATCAAATATTTTCATAATTTATGACATCATATTTATATTATTAATCTTTTTGTCAAACATGTATTTTATGATGTTCATAAATTTTGTACTTCTAGTTTTTATTATTAATTCAATTAAACTATACTAATTTGAAAAATATAAATCAATTATTAATATTAGTTAAGAACATATGTTTGTTGATTAACATATTCTTAAAAGATAATATATATCTTAAATATTTAATATAAATCATTTATAAAGGCCCTTATTTGTGTAACATAGATTTTTAATTTTAGATAATTAATTTTTATTTTAAAAATTTAATATAATCTTATGATTACACTTATGAAGACTAGCAACATAGGTATTAGTTGGGACATAATAACATAGTTTCAATTGGGAAACATGGAATGTAGGATATATATAGAGCAACATGGAAGGCTTCTTTTGTCTGCTTTGTGCTATTTGTTGTTGATTTTCTTTTTCTTTTTCCGTTCTATTGTTCCTTCGTGTTTTTTGATTCAAATGTGTTTCTGTTGTATGTCTGTATTCTTCCTTATGCTTTCAAACCTGGTTTAAGTATCTGACTTTTGTTTATGCTCTTTTGTGGTATGTTTTTGTTGGGAAAACGCAGACTAACATAAAAATATATATGGTCAAAATAATGAAAATAAAATGGGAAAATAATGACACCAAGAATTTTACGTGGAAACCCTTTAAATATGGAAAAATCCACGGGCCAAGAGGAGCAACTAATATCACTATAGTAAGGAATTTTACACTGTGTAGTCACGAATACAATACTCAAAGTGACTACTACACACTCAAAAGGAATAACACTCTTTTGATTTTCACCTTACTAAAATATCGCTCACACTCTATTTTTCTTCACAGACTATTTTTCTTATATAGTCCATGGAATACCTCACTTTGCTCTCAAATATTTTTTCTCTCTAACTTGGTGTATTTTACAAATGAGCTCCTTTTATAGAAGAAATTTGCAACGGTAAATTTCAACATCATCCACAATATGTCAAAGTTGTGCCACCGAATTTTTTTAATTGTTGTGTTTCTCAACATTTGCTGTCACTGCAAATTTGCCAACCTTGCCAACCATTGACAATTGCATGCATCAATTGTTGAAGTCAATAATGGGGTTGGACCCCACAAATCTCTCCTCCAATCTAATTCACTGGAAGGAGGTATCTTCATCTTCTTTAAAGAGAGCTCATACCCACAAGTTCTTTGCATAACTCGAACTTGTCTTTCGGTATCGTCTTGGTCACCATATCTGTAGGATTTTCACTTGTGTGGATCTTTTTGACGTGAAATGATTCACTCTCCACTTTCTCACGAATCCAATGATATCTGACGTCGATGTGTTTTGTTCTTGCATGGTACATGGAGTTCTTGCTCAAGTCTATTGCACTCTGGCTGTCACAATAGGCAATATACTCCATCTGATACAAACCAAGCTCTTGAAGAAATCTCTTGAGTCATATCATCTCCTTGCCGGCTTCAGTAACCGCAATATACTCAGCTTCAGTTGTAGATAGTGCAACACACTTCTGCAACTTTGACTGCCATGATATAGCTCTTCCTGGAAAAGTAAACAAATATGCAGTAGTGGATTTCCTGATATCAAGGTCACCTGTCATATCAACATTTGTATAGCCCTTCAAGATCGGATCTGATGCTCCAAAACACAAGCATTCATCTGAGCTTCCTCTAAGATACATGAGTATCCACTTCACAGCTTCCCAATGCTCTTTTCTCGAATTGTCGAGAAATCTGCTGACAACACCAACTGAGTGAGCAATATCAGGCCCAGTGCATACCATTGCATACATTAGTCTTCCGACGATGGAGGAATATGGAACTTTGGACATGCTCTCTTTTTCCTCCCTAGCTGTAGGACACATATTTTTGCTCAACTTCATATGACCAGCAAGATGTGTACTAACAGGCTTAGCATTCTTCATATTGAAGCGCTCTAGTACACGTTCAATGTACTTTTTCTGTGACAAGTAAATCTTCTGTTCATCTCTGAGACGAGTAATTCTCATGCCTAAAATTTTCTTGGAATGACCCAAGTCTTAAAGACTTACACAACTCTTTCTTCAACTCATCAATCTTGGAAGTATTCTTGCCCACAATCAACATATCATCCACATACAGCAAAATGATGATAAAATCATCGTCAGAAAACTTTTGTACAAATACACAATGATCTGATGAAGTCTTCTTATAGCCTTGCTCCCCCATAATAGATTCAAACTTTTTGTACCACTGTCTAGGAGCTTGCTTTAGTCTATAAAGACTATTTCCGAGTTTGCACACAAAATTTTCTTTACCATCTACTTTGAAGCCCTCAGGTTGTTCCATATAAATCTCATCTTCTAATCATCATGAAGGAAAGTCCTCTTCACATCCATCTGATCAATTCTAAATTAAGACTAGCAGCTAAACCTAGAATTGTACGAATCGAGGACATTTTCACAATAGGAGAAAATATTTCGTCAAAGTCAATACCCTTCATTTGACCAAATCCCTTAACAACCAATCTAGCTTTGTACCTGGGCTTCAAGTTGTGTTCTTCAACTTTTAACTTTGAACACTCACTTGTTCTTCAAAGCTGTCATGCCCTTGGGCAATTTTACCAACTCATAAGAGTGTTTCTCATACAGAGACTTCATCTCATCTTGAATGGCTTCAATCCATTGATCTTTGTGCTTATCTTCCATGGCCTCCTCATAACATTCAGGTTCTCCCCCGTCAGTGAGTAACACATACTCATTGGGTGAATAATGGGAGGAAGGAGCCCTTTGTCTTGTGGACCTCCTAAGCAAAATATTTGATTCGTCCACAACTTCATGAGCTTGAGGATCATCAATAACAATATCATTATTATTATCAACATCAACATGTTGATTCATTACATGATTATGGGCGTCACCATGATCATAAGCCCAACGACATCATGCATACTTGTGTGAGGAACTTCATCTAGATGATCTATGCCATCAAAACTTGAAGATTCTATCTTCTCTGCTTTGTCAATATCTTTAATTGTTTGATTCTCCATGAAAATAATATCACGGCTTCTCACGAGTTTCTTCTCAATTGGATCATATAGCATGTAACAAAATTCATCAAGGCCATATCCAATGAAGATGCACTGCCTTGTCTTGGCATCTAACTTTGACCTCTCATCTTTCGGCGCATGTACAAAATCTTTGCAACCAAATACTTTTAAATGGTCATAGGAAACATCGTTTCATACCAAACTCTATTTGGCACATCACTTTGCAAAGCAATAGAAGGAGATAGATTAATAACATGTGCAATGGTCAATAAAACCTCACCCCAAAATGAGTTCGTCAACTTTGCTTCAGAAAGCAAACATCTAACTCTTTCCATCAAGGTCCTGTTCATCCTCTCAGCCAAACCATTAAGCTGAGGAATCTTAGGAGGAGTCTTCTGGTGTCTAATACCTTGATGCTTGCAGTATTAGTCAAATGGTCCACAATATTCACCACCATTATCAGTACGAATACATTTCAGTTTCTTTCCAGTTTCTCTTTCAACTGAAGCCTGAAACTGCTTGAATACACCTAACACTTTGTCTATAGTCTTCAAGACATAGATCCAAAGTTTTCTCGAGCAATCGTCAATAAAAGTGACAAAGTAGAGTGCACCACCCAATGTCCTTATCTTCATTGGACCACATAAATCAGAGTACACCATTTCAAGCAACTCTGTCTTTCTTGAATTGGTGCTCACACTTTTCTAATTTAGCACTTTTGAAATTTGACAATAATTTCTTCTTGGCTAGAACATTAAGTCCTTTTTCAGTGATGTGGCTAAGCCTCTTGTGCCATAACGTTGAAGAGCCATCGCTCTCAACCACATTCACCATATTAACACAAGTAGAAGTCGTAGTCCAGTATAGACCACGACGTTTGTTACCACGAGCCACAACCAAGGAACCCTTAATGAGTTTCCATTTTCCATCACCATTGGTACTAACATATCCTTCATCATCCAAAACACCAACATAAATTAGGTGCAGACGAACAGCAGGTGCATGTTTCACATTGTTCAAAACTAGTTTAGTTCCAACACTAGTTTCCAAACAAATTGTACCAATATCAACCACCCTAGAAACAATCTCATTACCCATACTCAAGGTTCCAAAATCACCAAGAGTATAGGAAGAGAAAAAATCCTTCCTTGATGTCACGTGAGATGCGACACCAGTGTCCAAAACTTAGTTTGACTCATCACAAGCAATATTTATCATATCTGTATCAAGGACGGTAACAAGATCTTCGGTGGTGACGGTGGCTAGACAATTTTCATTGTCATCTTCTTTAGTTTCCTCTTTATTTTTGTTCTCCCTCTTCAACTTCCTGCAAAACTTCTTTGTGTGCCCTTTCATGCCACAATGAGAGCACTCTATTCCTTAAGTCTGCCTCTGGATTTGCTCCTATTTTGTTCTCTATTCTAAGAATCACGAGTTTTGTTTCTCCTCTGGAGGCAGTTATCAGGACATCCGACGAAGAAGAACCTTGAGTTTTTCTTCTCATCTCTTCGTTCAAAACACTACTCTTAGTGGAATCCATAGAGATCACACCATCTGGAGCTGAATTTCACAATGAAGTTCTAAATGTTTCCCAAGAGTCTGGAAGGGAACCAAGTAGAAGCAAGCCTTGAATTTCTTCATCAAATTTAATGTCCATAGCAAATAATTGGTTCATGATCCCCTGAAAATTATTCAGATGGTCTGTCATCGGAGAGCCATCATAATACTTTAAACTCAACATCTGCTTTATTAAGAACATTTTATTGTTGACAATTTTCTGAGCATACAAACTTTCAAGATGCTCCCATAGGGTTCGAGCATGTGTCTCCCTAGAAATATGGTTCAACACATTATCGCCAACTCATTGCCTAATGAATCCACAAACCTACTTATGCAATAGATTTCACTCTTCATTTGTTTTATTATCAGGCTTTACATTGGTAAAAATTGGTTTGTAAAAATTCTTGACATAAAACAGATCTTCTATTTTTCCCTTCCAAATGACATAATTAACACCATTCAAAGTAACCATTCTACTTGTGTTGGCTTCCATCGTTTTTCCTCAAAAAAATAGTTATTACAAATCAAAGTAAATCTTTTCTAATGTGGAAGTTCAGACTGTGTTGCAACCACATAGCATACTCAGATAAAACCTTGGATGTGATACCAGTTTGTTGGGAAAATGCGGACTAACACAAAAATATATATGGTCAAAATAATAAAAATAAAATGGAAAAATAATGACACCAAGAATTTTATGTGGAAACCCTTTTAAATATGGGAAAAACCACGGGCTAAGAGGAGCAACTGATATCACTATAGTAAGGAATTTTACATTGTATAGTCACGAATACAATACTCAAGTGACTACTACACACTCAAAAGGAATAACACTCTTTTGATTTTCACCTTAAACTATTTTTCTTATATAGTCTATGGAATACCTCACTTTGCTCTCAAATATTTTTTCTCTCTAACTTGGTGTATTTTACAAAGGAGCTAATGAGCTCCTTTTATAGAAGAAATTTGCAACTACAAATTTCAACATCATCCACAATATGTCAAAGTTGTGCCATCGAATTTTTTTAATTGTTGTGTTTCTCAATATTTGCTGCCACTGCAAATTTGCCAACCATTGACAATTGTATGCAACAATTGTTGAAGTCAATAATGGGGCTAGACACCACAGTTTTATTGATGTGGTGATACGGGAGACGACTTTGGTACAATTTAAGTTGAATATTCACAAGTGTTGAAATCGTTAAATGCTAACTTGATCACATATTAATATTTATTTGATTTTAATCATTGAAATGATTATGTCGGAGTAAAATGACTTATTTTGTAGGTAAATTATGAATTATGATAGTTTCAAAAGGAAGTGGTGGAAGAGGGAGCCAAAGGAGGAGGCTTAGTACAGTGAGTTTCTTCTAACTTTTTGATATCAAAATTCATTAATTTCCATATGTTGTTTGTTGTAAATTATATACGCAGGTTTTGATGTCGTAAGAGAATCAATAAAGTTGAGTCCAACAGAACAAGAATTTTATATGAATCCTCGAAATAATCATTTAGATGTTTACACAAAGAGGACAGCTTTAAAAGTTTCCACATTTGTCGTCAGTCTTAAATCATATTTGGATATTTATTCTTGATAGTTTTATTTCTTTTTTCATATTTGTTGCTTGCTCCCTTCTATATTTGTTTCTTTATTGCTTTTGGAGATTTAATTTTTTTCCACTTCTAATAGTTTTTAGTTCTAACTTTTGTTAGCATTTTACCTATTGTTGTTATTTTTATGTTCATTGCAGGGGAAAAGGAGATATTTCAATGTTTTTACCTATCGTTGTTATTTTTATGTTCATTGCAGGAGAAAATGAGATATTTCAATGTTTTTATCTATTGTTGTTATTTTTATGTTCATTGCAGGAGAAAAGAAGATATTTCAATGTTCTGGGACTATTATAGAAAGTGTGGATAGTTAATTCTATAGCGGTTGGTGATTTCTTTTCATCCCATTCTCAAATTTATCTAATAATTTCTTTAACCAAATTAGTATTTGTTAATCTCTTGATTATTGGTGATCCTCTTTATGTCATTTCTTGCCAAATTCTTGTTAGATTATTTGATAATTACAACTATTTATTTAGGTTATCGTGCACCTATTTGATGAAAGATCATTTGATGGTCAAATCAAGTCATATGACCTCTACTACAATGTTGCTGCCATATAGATTCAATCAAACACACCACTTCCAATTGCATCCCTTGCTCATTTAAGTGATTCTATCACGATTGATCCGAGTCAGCTCCGGAGTACTGAGGAGAAGTCATTTCAATTTCGTCCACATTCAAAATCATTTGATCATATTCCTGGAGACATAGTTATTGCACTTGGACGTTTTTATGCTAAGCCATATGATATCACAGCTGCTCCTGGTGAATTCTGGTTGGTGTTTTCACTTGACTTTTACTTTGTTACAAACATACCTAATTTTCATGTTTGTTATTGAGACTTCTCTCTCAAATTGTTATGATTGATCCTTGTATCATTGATCGTTGTGACGATGACTTAGAGTGCAAAGAGCTTCTCAAGGCGACTTGCAAAATTATGAGAGTAACTCTTTTTCACACTTTTTTAAAGAAAATTTCTCTCACATTTATCTCTTACTTTGGTAGTTAGTAATACATAAATTAATTTAAATAGTATTTGAATATTTGAAATTCAGATATAATACATTTTTAAAATCGTAAATAGGAGAAAAAATAAACATAACAATTGTAATACATTTTCGATTCAATATATTAAATGGGGTAAAAGGGAGTCCGAAGCTAAAAGGGCAAAAAAAATTGCCAAAAATTCCAAAAGGGCAAATCAAAATTTTTTTAACCCAAAGGACAAAATTGCTTCTGTCGAAGCGATTTCCTTCTGACAAATATTGACACTGTTACTTCATTAAAAAAAATAAAAATCGCTGCCACATCAGCGATTTTGTCCAATTTTGTTTTCTAACATCGCTGCCCCGATAGCGTTTTTCTCAAAAATTCTTTTTTTTTTTCAAAAAAAAAAACTAAAATCGCTACTATAACAACGTTTTTATCAAAAAAATTCAAATCAAAATTGTTGCCAAAGCGATTTTTTTAAAAAAAAAATTCTTTCAAAACCTTTAGAACATTGTTTTCCATCTCCATCTCTTAAAGGTTTTTTAAAGATTTTTTTTTTAAAAAAAATTATCGGTTTCTTTTTTTAAAAAAACCTTTCAAACATTGTTTTCCATCTCTATTTTTAAAGGGTTTTTAAAGAAAAAAAAAGGTTTTTAAAGAAAATCGTTGCCAAAGCAGTGATTTAATTTTTTTTAAAAATAAAATCGATGTCGGGGTAGCGATTTTTAATTTTATTTAAAACAAAAATTCTTAAAGAAAATTGCTGCTAATTTTAATTTTAAGTTATTATTATTTTTTTAATATAAAAACGCTGCTATAGCAGTGATTTTTTTTTTTTTTTGAGAAAAACGCTGTTGTGGCAGCGATGTTAATGAAAAAAAGAAATAAAAAATTGGACAAAATCGCTGCTATTTTTATTTTAAGGAGTAACAGCGTCAATATTAGTCAGAAGAAAATCACTTCATCAGGAGAGATATTGTTCTTTTGGTTAAAAAAAAAAATTTGATGTGCTCTTTCGAAATTTTTGACAATTTTTTTTGCCCTTTTGACTCCGAACTCGGATAAAAGGACCCAAAAAAGGAGGATTGTGAGGAATAAGGTAATGAAATTGAAAATACAGACTGAAGCAGAGAAGAGACAGAATAATCCCATCCTTAAATAAGTTATCATGTATTTTTTTCAAACAAATGTGGAATAAACTCATGCTAATATTTTAAAAAATACCGCAAGGCACTGACAATCATGCGCCTTGTAAGGCGCGGCTGAGCCTTACGAGGCTCACGACGGTTGTCCCTTGCAAGGCGCATGGAATTCCGCATCTTGCGACGACTAACCTAATTTAGATGACGTCAAAAAAATAGTTAGAAAGTTGCCCTTTTGGTCCTATAATTAATTTTGTTGCCCTTTTGGAATTTTTAGAAAATTTTCTTATCCTTTTGGCTCCGGACTCCTTTTAAAAGATGTATCACGTCAATACTGGACAAGTAAAAATACACCAAGAAAATATTTATATTCTTAAGACTCATTTGGTACAAGGAATAAAGAATAATTAATCCTAATTTTAAGATAAACTTATCTCATATATACTTAAAATAAAATCACAAAATAACTTATCTCGAAATAAGTTGTTTCTTACGAATCAAGTTATGCCAGATAATGGTGTGTGAAAAAACATTGTGCTATTTGAGGTTTGAACCAAACACTTCTTAATTCAAATGGACATCTATTACTATTGCATTAACTTTTGTCAAAGGTGTCCAACTTTCAATACATATCATTTAATTAAATGTAGAATTTGACATATATATACAACGTAATTTTACGACGAAGAATGTCCAACTGGACACCCTAGAATGGCTGAGTACTATTAAATAACTTATAACTTTTAGCTTGCTAAAAAAATCTGGAATGTTATAAAAAGCAAACAACTCATGTTTTCTTTTGAAAGGCCACCACTTCTTTTCCCAAAGAATTGCACATCATTAAATTTGATTAATTGGATAGATAGAGACAATATTTCTTAATTCTTACAACGAAAAAAAACTTTATTATTTGAAATTTAAGATAAAGACTTCAAGCGATGGTGATCAGATTTACAATTTAATTTTATGTATATTTAATAGATATTTTAAAATTTATATATAAAGTTTGGACTAATATTATAAGATTCTACTCGTATGTTTAAAAATTCATTTTTTTTCTCCTTTCTTTTTAAATTCAGGCAGTATAGTTTTAATGCCAACACATACCTTTTTCCTAAGTATCTGATACCTCTGATACGCTCAAATTACACCTCTTTTCAGAAGTATAAGCGATCGTTATCACGTAAAGAACCCAACTTGTAGGTTGGGGTCGATCCCACGAGGAATATGGTTTAAACTTAAGTTCAATAACGATTATATTCGTTTAGCCAATGTATTTCCGAGACAAATAAGTAAAAAGGGGGTGGGGATTTGTGTAACAATTTTTAGAAATTATGAAAGTAATTAGTAAGCAAGATTCAAACTTTTGTTGTTATCAAATTGAGAAGGAAACTAGGACGTACGTGTTGCCCATAAGCTCATAACTCCGCAATCCTAGTAATAGCAATCCCTTCTTAGTGTATTACATGCAAAGTGATAAGTTATGTATCTCTAAATCCTTGGTTCGACATCTAGAGAATTTCACCCTGCACCTTGGTCCGGCTACGTGTGTATAATTTACCATTACCTCATATTAGACGTCACATCGATATATGGCTTAGTTTTTCACCCTCGCACCAATCGACATTAATTCTATTAGATAGTATCACACTAAATCTATGTTGATAATTGTTTTCTTATTAACTACCTCCTTGGTCCGGCAAGTAACAACAAGACGAGTTCTAATGTTGCGCACCGTTAAAAAGACTTCTAGATGAAAGAATTATCAATGCATGCAAAACACTATTCGGGAATTACTTAGTTACTATTCATACTTTGTTAATCGCTCATTGTTCCCACAACCCTAGTTGTGGATTTAGTTACCCATATTAGTAAGAACAAAATTCATATTTTTAGAAGAAGAAATCATGAACTTACGTAATGAGAATGATAAACCCAGAATTTCAACTTGAATTTCCAAACCAAAATCTTCAAAACAAGCTTAGGAAATTAAGAATTGCTAAAGTTGCAAGTTAATCTCCAAAGCCAAAAAACTAGGACAAAAGTAATAAAGTCTAACCTCCAAAAACGAGGTTTACATGCCCTATATATAGAAAAATAAGTCCTAAAAAGAAAAAATGTTTCAGGACGCGGTTTCAATCGACGATACTGACCTACGGACCATGGATTGATCTACGATCCATGGATCCTCCTCCGTAGCTCCATACTTAGAATCTTCAAAATCAGGTACTAGAACCCCTTTCTGAATCATTTGACGGATCAACAGTACGGTCCGTTGATTGCAATCGTGGTTCCACACTTGGTCAAGAATTCCCTAATTTTCCTTCAAGCCTTGCCTACCCATCTACGACACCCATCTATAGAGTTTGAATGGACCTACGATCCGTGGATCACCTCCGTAGATCCCCTTTTCTGCACATTCTTCAGCTGCGTCTCTCAGTTTCTACGTCTGAACATATTTTCTGCAAATATGAGAAAAATACATAAAAACCAATACAAAATGGCCCTAGACACACACAACTCTTAAGTGAAATGTATTAAAAATACCGTAAACTCATGGTATATCAACACCCTCAACTTAAATTCGTTGTTTGTCCTCAAGCGACACACTAAAACTCTAAACGACACTTTGTATAGAAGCAAGCATTTCAAGCACAAGCAATCACATGGCTCTCTACCCCAACTCTCTTCTCGAGTGCAAATATTTTCTCTCAGACTCAACAAGCTAACTTGTGTGGATCCAAACATGACAAAGACTGACCAACCAACACACAACATACACTGTTTTACTATCACCAAGGTACCAACTTTCCAACAATGTAACTAGTGCCCTTACTTCAAACGAAATCCCTTTTTCACACAATAAATTTGATTTTGAGTACAAGGATTATTCAACACTCACACTCAGAAGTAACTTCAAGTACAGTTAGTGCTCAATACCATAGGCTTGCCCTTATTTTCACTGCTTAGATTCTCCAAACTAGGTTCTAGGACCACTATAGGACTTTCTTAGCTTGTAACATAGGCTCAGGGTCAGATGTGGTACACTTGGGTACGTTTTAGTGACTTTCTGCCCTCCTTGACATTACATTAGGCTTTCTACCTCTTTTTTGCCCTATTCTTGACATCCTACCGTTTTACCTTCTTTCCCTTGATTCTCTTCAACCATGGATGTGACTTTAGACTTTGTAGCTCTTTATTTTTCACTTTCATCTTTTTCTTGCGTTTTATTATTTTCTTTAGCTTTCAACAAGCCATATCCTTGCCTCTTTTTTTTTTCTCTTTTTCAACATCAAACTCTTTTCATACCCATTTTTCTTTCGGTTTCCTCTTTCATAGCCACCCTCAACTTATGAATTTTCCATTGGTTGAGGTGAACAATACCTGATGTCGGATCAAGGCCAAGATTGAAGTTACTTTTTACATTAGCCACCCTCAACTTAGGCTTTTGGCCTAAGTCGAGGTGCACATGTCCAAGGAGGGACCGGGGCCAACATAGTAGATTATGGGAATGTGAGTTAGGGGTTTAGAAAGAAATGGTCTAATTTAGGCTCAAAGCATTTTGATCAAAGGGAGCATTTATTTCATTTGGTTGGATTTTTCTTTTAGGCAATTTGTGGACTTATCAGAACAAGGGCCTATGATCACTTCCTAGCCTCTAGAGTAGATTGTCTTAGCAGGACTAACCGGGCAAGTTCTAGATTGGCATAAAAACTATTTGAACAATCAACTATTCTCACACACTTTTGGCATTTAGTTTCATCATCAGATTATCAAATTACCCAGTTCAAGTTTTAGCTTAAGTCATGCCATCAAGTTGGTTCATTATCATGTCATACTCAGAGCCAACACATTCAACTCATTCTAGCCTACAGATTTTAGCACATATCACAAAAGTTTTTGGACGGGTATCATTTTTTTCAAAAAGTTTCATATTTTTGCCATCATGCTTCATTTTTTCTCATGCTTCTACACATACAATCCTAATACATGTCGGTTCAACAGAAATTAAGCAGTCTCTTGGGGGAAAAGAACACAGGCAAGAAAACCCCAAGAGAGGATTATGACTTAGGTTACTCAGACTTCACCCTATCACTCACAATCCATTTACCCCATCCCCAATGAAAAATAGGTGCAATTGTCCCTAATGCACACAAAAAGCAGTAAAAAGTAATGGATTTGGGTGAAGCAAACCTGTGGTACATAGCTCTGATGAACGATAAACAAGTGGGTGGGTTCGGTTTCCCAGAGCTCTCTACATCAACATTGGGGCCACCCTCAGTAGTGCTCACTTCAGCAATCACAGCACACTCAGTAATGCTACTAATCAGTCTAATTGCACCATCAGTGGTGCTCATATCATGACCCACAATATTCAGAACATCCAAAATGGGCATAGAACTTGATGCCCTAGCAACACTCTCAATTACCCTCTCCTGGCGCAATTGCTTATCTATTATCGAAGCCCTTTTAGCCTGCTTCTCATGCTTGTGCTCCCTCTTCTTGGCTGTTTCATCCTCATATGTGTGTCCAGATCGGTGCCTCTTACCTCAGGCACGTGTGGGCTCGGGTTGCTCCTCTGCGTCCCCACTGAATAATGCATCATGGACCGTATCGTCAGACAAAGCAGTAGGTGCAGCCTGAGGCTCAATTGCAGGGGTGGCAAGAATGACATCAATGTCGGCCCGGAGACTGGTTAACTCGGTCCGAAAAGAGGATAGATCTGTGGTCGGGACCGGTTGCTCAAGGACTCGTAATTCAAAGGCATCAAGGCACTTATTAACGACCTGGACATTCTGGTCCATCATGCTTTGCATCCTTCGCTTCATTCTGGCCTCGGACTCTGTTATCGACTTTTGCATCCATAGCCGGACATGGTAGAGCAGCGTGGCCATCTGAGCCTCCAATTTTTGAACCCTAGCCAATGGCACAACAGCAGCTCCTAAAGGCGGGGTGGATCTGGACGAGCTAGGAGCCCGACTTGCGGCCTGAGATGAGGAGGCCTAGACATCATCAGTGTGGGCTGGAGGGGTAGGATCATCACCCTGCATTTGCTCCACAACATCTACTAAATCAGCTCTCATGAGCAGCACATCAACCTGTGGCTCTCTGTGTGGCGCCGCCACATTTACCTCATCCCGAATGAGGCCTATATCTAGTGTCCCCATGGGCCGGATCAACTTGTCACAATGCCAGATCGGCACTCCCGAGTCCCTACATAACTGGAAAATGAGACAAGGAAAAGGGTAAATGGTGGAGGCTTTGAAAGCCCTCTCATGTATCTCCGCAATGAGCATGCGGGCCAAATCGATATCGAATCCCGCAACCAATGCTGCTACCATGATCGTGCGGTCCCAAGTTAGTGTGTTGTCAGCCTTCGTAGGGGAAATTCGATTGCGAACCAACAACCAGAAAAATTTAGCCACAAATGTGAGAGTGGCCTTCTTGACGCTCACGCTCGGAGTGGTGACCCACTCGACTCGCTCTCCGTCAATAGCAATTTGACTAGCCAGCCAGTGTAATAAAGTCTCTCTTTTCTCGGCGCTCCGCTGGAACTCTCCACCCCATATAGTGTTCCATTTGTAGTCAAATTTGGCCGTGTTGAGTGCCCAAGAGTGATCAGGGCTAGGACCATAGAGGAACCGACGGATGGTGGTCTCAGAGATGTCTACAGAAAATCCGCGCACTAGTGTAGTTATGAGGGGTGCCTGGGCAGTGGGTCTGGCATTCTTATGGATAGAACCCCAAAGAGTAGCCACATAAGAAACATTAAACTTCCTCACAATCTCCTCGCTATAGGTGCCTGGTTCTCGAGCCATCCACTCACACTTGTGACGTTGAAAGAGCCGGTCGATTTCTGGTACGGTGTGTAGGCTCCCAGTAAGGACTTTGTGCTCCTCTGTAATAATTCGGGCCATCTTCTCTTTGTAATTTTTCATCTTGGCATCCCGATAAATTTGCCATTGGCCTTCAACACACCATTTGTTTGGCTCCCCAGCCACCGAATCAGGGTCGTAGCTTCGCGGCACCGGGACTTCTCCCGAACTAGTGGCCTTATTAGACGAGGCAGCTTTGTCATGTGAACCTAAGCATGTGGCGGATCCAGAACCGGGGCCGGAAGCATGGGCGGGCTCAGAGGTGGACTCTGAGCCGGAAGTAGAACCAGCCTCAGAACCGGAAGCAGAACCAGCCGGTGACCTGATTAGTGTGTTCTCCTTATCAGACTGGGAGACAGTGATTACGTCGGTGACCACCTGTCGAGATGTATTCTGGGTAGCCCGAGGTGCAGTAGGGGATGCCCTCGTGGCCGGTGGAACATATGTTGGATCCTTTTCTGCGTCCGTGTCTTCATCAATCACCCTAAAAGTAGGCGCCACAAATTTTGATTTGCCCCTTTTGGAGTAGGTCACTTGCTTCTTAGGTGCCATAGTAACTGTGGATGTCTAATTAGTACCAAAATAAACTCATAACATACTCGAAAAGATTTTAGAAGTAAGAACGAACAAAAATGAAAAACAGAAAAAAATTCAGACAGTGGCTTCAGTGGCCACCTACTGTGGGAATCTACGGTCCGTAGGCTGACCTACGGTGTGTGGATCCCCTCCGTAGATCAGAGGTACCAAAAAGTTAGTCTCTGATGGGAACCATGGATGTGTCCAACGGTTCATAGATTGATCTACGGATCGTAGTCCACTTCTGTGGTTTCATACTTAGTGAAATTCTCATGTGCCACCAACCACGGACTTGATCTACGGTCCGTAGATTGACCTACGGACCGTAGACGGGGTTTCGTGGATGGGATCTATGCCAGGTCTCAGACATGCTTCGATTGGAAGCCCACATTTTGGCCATATTCAACAATATCCTAGTCTAATAATGTATTTCAACATAAATTATGCTAGTTCGTCATTCTAGGGGTTCCAATTACTCAATTTTATAGGTATTTTCTGCAAGATAAGGAACCCTAAGTCGAAACTTACATTTAGACTTATATTTCATTATTATTTTTTACATACAACAAGAGAACACAATCACAATCTATCGTCCCAAGGGTGCATTCACTTCTAATTTAGCATACAATTTCATATATTAATTTGCCTAAGGTCATGACCCAATTTCGGACTTTCTATAATCAATCGATGAATCGAAATTCAAAGTTAGGGGAAAGTCTATTACCTTACAAGCAGCGGGAGTGGGGTGATTGTGTGATGACTCGACGCTTTCAAAACCACAACTTTACCTTTACGCACCAAACCCGTACACCAGACTTCGTGGGGAGTTTTGGGGATGAGTGGAGTTTGGAGAGGAAAGGAAATTTAGGATTGTGGGGAAAAGAAAGGGAATATTAATTAGGGAGTTATGGAGTGATTTAAGGGATTGGGAAGTTTAGAAATGGTTTGGGAGTAAATGGATGGAAGTGGGAATGGTTTGAAATTGGGGGATTTTAAATAGGAGGGGTCCGGGTCGGGTCAGGTAGAACTAGGGTTTGGACCCACGAGACCCTGTCTATGGTCCGTGGGTCCATCTACGGTCCGTAGATTAGGACCGTAGATCACTCTTAGAATTGGAAGATTTTAGAGACTTACCTGGGATCTACGGACGTCATTCACGGTCCGTAGTATGAACCACAGACCATCGATGGGGTCCGTAAACCGCTGCACCAGACCTTTTTCTGAAGATTCTACTTTTCGCCCCTGCACATGTAGCAACCATTAGCCCTTTCTTTTTACATTTTCTGGACACTTTTTAGACACGGACCCTATGTTATGTCTTGCCAACACTAAAACAAAAATAAAACAACTATCTAAATGAGTACAGAGAAGCAACTAAACAAAGAAAACTACTAAACGGAAAACAAAAGCCTGTTGTTGGCTAGATTTTACATCTTGGTTGCCTCCCAAGCAGCGCTTGATTTAAGGTCGCGGCACGACGCAGACCTCTTGATTACTCAGAGTTCATCAAGATAGTAGGCCTTAACAACTTCTTGCACACTTTCTGTGTTTCCCAGATAGATCTTGATCCTTTGTCTGTTAACCATGAGCCTTGTTCCTTCACTATTCTCAAGCTCAACCGCTCCATGGGGGATCACTTTTGAGAGCAAAAATGGCCCGGTCCATTTGGACTTAAGTTTGCCCGGAAACAAGCACAACTTAGAGTTGAATAGAAGCATAAGATCACCCACCACAAATTCTCGCTTTTCAATTCTTTGATCATGATACCTCTTCATCTTCTCTTTGTAAGGCTGAACTTTCATAAGCTTTTAGGTGAAACTCATCAAGCATATTCAAGCCATTCATTCTGTGATTAGATGCGGCGCCCCAATCCAAATTTAGCTTCTTCATCGCCCACATAGCCTTATGCTCTAGCTCTACCGGTAAGTGGCAAGACTTCTCATATACAAGTTGGTAATGAGACATACCTATGGGAGGCTTGTAGGTAGTGCGATTGGCCCATAAAGCATCATCAAGCTTCCTTGACCAATCCGTTCTATTAGCATTCACAGTCTTCGCAAAAATTTGTTTGATCTCTCTGTTGGACACTTCAACTTGCCCACTAGTCTGCGGATGGTAAGGAGTGGCTACATTGTGGCGGACACCATATTTCTCAAGTAGCGTCTTGAACAACTTATTACAAAAGTGGGAACCTCCATCACTGATAATCGCCCTTGGTGTACCAAATCTGGAGAAGATATTCTTTTTCAAGAATGTGGTGACACTTTTACCTTCATTGTTAGGGAGCACAACTGCTTCCACCCACTTCGATGCATAATCAGCCGCAACAAGAATATACTTCATCCCATGTGAACTCACAAATGGACCCATAAAATCAATGCCCCATACATCAAACAACTCTATCACCAATATAGGATTCATAGGAAGCTCTTGCCTCTTTGAAATCCCTCCTTCTCTTTGGAAACGATCACAAGACTTGGCGAAATCGTGAGCATCTTGGTGGATGGTAGGACAGTAGTACCCTCACTGCAAAATCTTATGCGCAGTTCGAATACCACTATGATGCCCACCAACAGGCGATGAATGACACGCCTTAAGTACACTCAACATCTCCACCTCGGGCACATAACGACAAATAATCCCATCAACACAACTACGATACAAGTAAGGCTCATCCCAAAAGAATTTGTTCACATCATGCATAAACTTCTTCCTTTGGTGAAAAGACAAATCTGGGGGCACCAAATCGCTTGCCAAATAATTAGCTAAGTCTGCGAACCAAGGAATCAGATCATGAAAAGCAGCCAATACCTTTTTATCTGGAAAAACATCATTAATTTAAGCTCTATCACCAAGCTTTAGCGTAGCCTCTTCCTCTAATCTGGACAAGTGATCGGCAACTTGATTTTTGATCCTCTTTCTATCTTTTACCACGAAATCTAACTCTTGCAGCAACAATACCATCTAATCAAGCTCAGCTTTGCATCCTTCTTCGCCATCAAATACCTCAATGCAGAATGGTCAGTATGTACTAGACCTTAGTACCAAGCAAATAGGATTGAAATTTCTCGAATGCGAAAACCACTGCAAGAAGTTCTTGTTCAGTCACAATATAATTCTTCTGGGCCACATTTAAAGCTTTGCTAGCATAGTAAATAGGATGAAGAATTTTCTCTCTCCTCTGTCCTAATACTACACCAAGCGCCACTCCACTCGCATCGCACATTACCTCAAACAGTTGTCCCCAATCCGGTGAAATAATGATAGGTGCAGTAACCAACTTCTCCTTCAACTCTCCAAATGCTCTCAGACAAGCATCATCAAAATCAAACTTATACTCATTTTCGAGTAGTTTGCACAATGGATGTGCAATTTTAGAGAAGTCATTGATGAACCTCCTATAGAAACCTACATGCTTAAGAAAACTTCTAACACCTTTTACAGAGATAGGTGGTGGAAGCTTTTCTATTACCTCTACTTTTGCTCTATCAACCTCAATGCCCTTCTCGGAAATCCGATGACCCAGAACTATCCCTTCTTTCACCATAAAGTGGCACTTCTCCCAATTTAGCACCAAATTGCAGTCTTCACACCTTTTAAGCACCTTAGCCAAATGATCCAGACATCGATCAAAAGAGTCACCTACCACAGAGAAATCATCCATAAATACCTCAATAGTGTCCTCCACCATATCAGAGAATATCGACATCATACAACGCTGGAAGGTCGCTGGAGCATTGCATAACCCAAATGACATCTGTTTGAAGGCGAAAGTCCCATAAGAGCAAGTGAATGTGGTCTTCTCTTGGTCTTCTGGGGCTAAAGAAATCTGATTGTAGCTTGAATAACCATCAAGAAAACAATATCAACCCTTACCTGCAAGTCTATCCAACATCTGATCCATGAATGGCATAAGGAAATGGTTATTTTTTGTCTAAGCATTTAACTTCCAGTAGTCCATGCAGACTCTACATCCAGTCACGGGCTGCATCGGAACAAGCTTGTTTCTTCATTAGGAACCACGGTAATCCCACCTTTCTTGGGTACACATTAAACATGACACACCCAACTACTATCTGCAATGGGATAGATAACTCCAGCATCCAACCACTTGATGATCTCTTTTTTAACTACCTCTTGCATAAGCGGATTTAATCTTCTCTGGTGCTCAATACTAGGCTTGTGATCTTGCATGAGTTGGATTTTATGAGAACAGATACCAGGAGGGATCCCAATAATGTCCATAATAGTCCACCCAATAGCTCGCTTGAATCTCTTTAAGACAGAAACCAAACACTTTACTTGTCGCCCATTCAAATCTGCCGCAATGATGACCGGTAAAGTATCATATTTTCCCAAGAATACGTACCTCAAATGTGATGGTAGAGCCTTAAGCTCCAATTTCGGCGCTTCCTCAACAAACGGTCTTGCGGGTGGGGACTCATGATTTTTCATGTCTAACTCCATTTTCTTTGGTTTTGAACGATATTCGCACCTATCAAGTGCGGCGACCAACTCATCACATTCTTCAATACCATCACTCTCAAAGTTCATCATAACCGCTGCTAGTGCCTCAACACCCAGTCTTTCCTCAACCTGTACCTCAGAAACACTCTTAACTCTATAGGTTATTGTCGATACCGATTGGAGCTCACTACTTTGCTTCATAGACCTACAAATATTGAAAGTCACCTATTCATTATTTAGTCTGAATTTCATCTGCCCCTTTTCCATATCAACCAAAGCGCGCCCCGTAGCTAAAAATGGTCTCTCAAGAATGATGGGAACCTCAAAATCAACCTCGCACTCAAGAATCACAAAATCTGCCGGAAAGATGAACGACTCCACTTTTAGTAGTACATCATGGAGCACACCTATGGGCCTCTTCACAGTTCTGTCGGCCATAAGCAATCGCATCGCAGTCGGTTTTGGATCTCCCAAACCTAACTTTTTGTAAATTGATAATGGCATCAGGTTAATGCTAGCCCCAAGATCACACAATGCCTTAGCAAAATGCAATAACCCGATGGTACATGGAATAGTAAAGGCACTAGGATCCTCGTTCTTCTGCACAAGGGACCTAGTTGCAATAGCGCTACAATGTTGCAATCCATCATCATCTTTACTAGCATCAGTTTCTATCCCAGACGACATAGGTGGATCGATGGTCTCCTTACCTCCTCGAGTCGTGACTGCCATGAAATGTCCATCATAGTTTGAATTTTGGATAGTATTACTAGGAAGAGTGCCAAGTTGACGTGAGTTTACTGTAGTCGACAACTGAGTCATTTGTAGCTCAAGATGCTTGGTCGACACTGCGTGGGCATCAACATTTTTACCAATACCAGACAAGTCATTTCGCATCTCCTTCACATTCTCATCAGTCGGGACAAACCTCCTCATCATTTTCTGTATCATATCCTCAATACGTGACATATTACCTTCAGCTTCCCTAGGAGCAGAATCCCGATTTTGAGGAGGAGCATAAGGTCCAGCCCGATAGCTTTTGTTGCCATAATTGTTCCGATTGTAATTGTTGTCGCGATTGTAGTTCCCATCTCGGATATATTGACCCTCGCAGTTGTAATTGCCATAGTTCCGACCTTGGTTTCCTTGACTTTGGCGCCAATTATCTGTGTTGGAACCTTGGGCGTTTGGTCGGAAACCCCCCGTCTGCTCATTCACCGCATAAGCATCCTCTTCAAAATAATACTCATTTGCCGGTGGTGGAGTTCTAGTCAAATAGTTCACAACATTTACCTTCTCCGCTCCTCCAGTCACATGCTTTAACACCAACCCTAGTCCAGTTCTTATCTGTGCCATCTCCTCGCGAATCTCATCTGCGGGCTGGTTGTTTGTAGCTTGAAGGGCAAATGTGCTCCTCCCAGTATCTGACTTTCTAGTGCTCCAAGCTTTATTATTTTGAGATATCTTCTCTATAATTTATGCAAAAGTGCATTCACCGTACGAACCTCCCGCAATAGTATCGAGCACTACCTTACCATTATCATCCTGTCCTTGGTAGAAGTACTCCTTCAGTGACTCATCATCAATACGGTGATTCAGGACACCCCTTATGAAGGCAGTGAACCTATCCCAAGAACTACTCACAGGCTCTCCAAGTAATGCTACAAAGTTGTTGAGTTTATCCTTCTTTTTCAACTTCTTGGACACTGGAAATAATCTTGCTAAAAACGCCTCTGTCAACTGCTCTTATGTATAGATAAGTTGTAAGGGAGTTTATTGAACCACACAAAAGCATCTCCGATCAATGATAGGGGGAACACACGCAACCCAATGACGTTCATATCCCAATCCGGTCGACCTATACAACTTGTGCAGACATGATTTAGTTTGGCTATGTGAGCATGTGGATCATCCGCTAGCAACCCCGCAAACAAGCCCCTCGTTGTAAACATTTGCATCAAGCTACTGGTCACCACAAATGTATGCCCTTGAGGTAGAGGCGGTAAGATAAGAGGTCCATCAGAATCGGCAATATTAAGGTTGACCCTAAAATTTTCATGTAGACGTGGTCCTTGTGGTTCATATGCCTTTAGTGCATCTCCCAATCTATTCTCAACTGGAGGCTGATCATTCGCATAAATTACCCTCGGAGGTTGCAATCCAACACTTTCACCTAACTCTCCCCCAATAGGGTTAACCGAAACTCCTTGATTATTCATTCTCCATAAATTTCTATTCAGTTCGGGATCGTAGGGAGTAAGTGGTTCGCCTTGGCTCCGTGTACTTGGCATACACTAGAGTAAGACCCTGAGATAGACAAAAAAACAAAAGAAAAAGTAAAATTAGGAAATATTTGACTAAAGTGCAATAATGCAATTAAACTTAATCTAAAAGCCTTATTCCCCGACAGCGGCACCAAAATTTGATACGCTCAAATTACACCTCTTTTCAGAAGCATAAGCGATCGTTATCATGTAAAGAACCCAACTTGTAGGTTGGGGTCGATCCTACGAGGAATATGGTTTAGTCTTAAGTTCAATAACGATTATATTCGTTTAGCCAATGTATTTCCGAGACAAATAAGTAAAATAGGGGGGGGGGGGGATTTGTGTAACAAATTTTGGAAATTATGAAAGTAATTAGTAAGCAAGATTCAAACTTTTGTTGTTATCAAATTGAGAAGGAAACTAG